>NDXB01009541.1:156822-190502 GCA_002631895.1 Agapornis roseicollis
TTAAAAAAAAAAAAAAAATAAATACTACCATCCAACAGAAACCCCTGCTAGCCAAGATTTATTTTTTTGAGTAAGTAGATACCTAAAGTAAGTATCAAAGCTCTCACTGAAAAAAAACACACACATGTAACAGTTTAAAGCAGAAGCTTACAAGACCCTATTAGTAACACAAGTAACAGTATCCCCTAAAAAAGGTTATACATTGTTTTCCCCATTTTCATGACTGTTTTTTAGCAAACAAGAGAATAAGTAACAGACAAAAATCCCACATACATCTAATTTAAAAACAGACAAACAAAACAACAGAAAAAAGGCTAGCAGAAAATTCCTTCCCCATGCCCAGTGGTCAAATTAAAACTGTGGGGGATGTGGGGGTGGCAGGAAGAGATCAGCAACACAGTCCTACAGCTGGAAGCATCAGATGACCTATCACTCAGATCACAAACCTGAGTTCAGTATCTTTTCAAGTCTGAGAAGGCCACAATGCAGGTAGGAAGAGAGGGCACAGCAGTGAATTCCTAAATGCAGAACACCATTTGGCAACTGGGCAAGTTCAGGTGCAAAAGATTAACTGAACTAACGGTTCTTGAAATTGGAGAAAGGAAACTAATAAATAGGTTACATGCTTCTACACATGCTCCGTCTTTCTGACATAAGTTACTAAACCCACCATGACTCAAATGCAAGAAGTAATATGCAAGTAGATCAACTTAATAGCTCCATACTGAAAGCAATTCCTTACACACACTGCAGAACCACCAGACTCTGTTTTACATCCACAATTTAGCCACTACCCATTCAGAAATTCAGCAGCCTCATGACTTGGCTTGATAGCTTGTAAGGAAATTAACATTTCCACTACACATGGAATATAAATGCACAATACAGCAACACTGCTTCAATCACATCTGCTGAAAACTTTTACACAAATTTCACATAGATTTTAATAAACACAAATGAAACATTTTGATAATATCATCAGGATCATGATCTCAGTTACAGAATTTTCTAAATAGTTGCAGGTGCCTTCAGATGAAATACACATCCTATACAGGGAATACAAAGTTTGCTAAAAGGTACATTATACTTGCAGTAAGAACAATTCCCCTATGAAAAGCAATCTTTAAACAAGAAATAATTGTGATTTCTGCCTCAAATTAGTTTATTTTAGAAACTAAGACAATTTATCTGCCAGATAAAACAACTGGACTTGGTGGCAGGGAAGACTGCACATGCACCCCCCCACACCCCCAGCACATATTTGCTCTCTGTGCATCGTATTCATCACAAGACAAGTTCTGCAACACCAGCAAATCTCCTGGGCACTTGTTCAACTCAATTTTCCTCAGAGCTTAATTTCTAGGAGAAATCCAGTAACTTTATATAGATGACATTGAATGCACAATGATAAAACAGTGCAAGGAATACTTGAATTTTAGATGATGGTGCCTTTAGTTTAAGGTGACTGTATTGATACAGCAGACAAATCCCTCATTTCACTCAGTCATTTGTCTTCTCAGTCATCTGAATAGAGGACTCTAAAGCTTAAATTCTCCCACAACAGAGTGTGTTCACAGTAAGACTTGATTTATGCAAATGCTGAAGTTTACAGCACTGAAACCCTATCTATTTCTGAAAACTCTGTTTTCAGTTCTGCCAAGGTGTGCCTGTCTAAAGGAAGGTGTGTGTTATGTACCTCAGATTCCCCACCCTGTGCAACAGGAACAATCATCTCTTACTCCAGTGCACAGCACACTGGAAAGGTAGCATAAAGAATGTTGTTACTAAACAAATAAAGATAGTTAAAAGTAGTCCTATATAAATTAGCCATCTACTGTCCCTAAAACGCACCATTCACAAATTACATTGGTATCTTGGGATACATTCCTCCCTGAAGATTCCTTGACTGCAGTGGGACACCGCCCTGGGTGGGTTTGGTCCTTTTGGAGCCAATTTGTGTTCCTGGTGGATCACTGGATGCCACACTCCCAAAATGAAAGCACGACAACAGAAGTCCTGAGGCCCACCTGCAACACAAGCACTACAGCCCTGTGCCAGCACATCAGCATTTGTGTATAAAACTGAGCACAAAGAGGGACGGATCAGATAACAGAAAAATTCAGAAGGTAACCTTATGATCTGAATGGCAAAACACACATCAACTGCAGAGAAAACTTTAAATTTTACTAAAAAATAATAATTAAATTTACTAACAGGCAAGGCTTCCTTAAAATACATTTTACTTTAATACAATTGGCTCCACAAGACTTCCATGCATCACATTTATTTGCTTCTCTCAGCACCAAGTAGTAAAAAAACAACACTGCTTAGTAGTGCTTTTCTATTACTAGTTTTCAAAACAAATTTGAAAACCACTAAGGTATACTTTTAATTTAAGTTTAATTAAAGTCCTCATTCAGTCCTACCAAAACATGTATTTAGCACTATGTAAATAGCCCAAAATTGAAAGAAAAACTTCTTTTTTCCCCCTAAGTACCTTAATAATCACAATTCTAAAATATATTCTAGAAAGTTAGCCTACCACAAACACATGCTACTGAAATTCTGCAGCCTTGAGCATGCATGCACAGTGAC
This sequence comes from Agapornis roseicollis, assembly GCA_002631895.1. Lineage (NCBI taxonomy): Eukaryota > Metazoa > Chordata > Aves > Psittaciformes > Psittacidae > Agapornis > Agapornis roseicollis. Next base: position 159,418 of record NDXB01009541.1, read on the forward strand.
TGTGGCAACATTACTTTACATATCCACAGAGAATTTTCAAAGCCTCCTGATAAATGACATATTCTGAAAAAGTACTGAAATGTAACTAGTTACAATAATCGTAGGTAGAATCGTAATGACACAAGGGTGAATAAACTGCTGCCATTCTCATGTTAACAAGAAGAATGTCAAAATACCTATAATAAAATATTTGACATGAAAAGAAAAAGATCAATAAATAATCAAACATATTTTCATCGCACAAATTTCATCTGTTTTTAACTAAGAAACTACTTCAAAATGGAACAGCATCACCTAACAGACCACACTCAGTAACCTCAGAAATTTCACATTACATATGTATCTAGGAAATTTAGCAACAGATTACATGCCTTTTCATCCTCACAGATTTGGATCAGAATGCCAAGACGACAGCAATCGACTGCTTAGTTGTAAAATCAGTACACGATGGAGGCAGTAATACAGTAGACAGGTTTGCATCTCTCTTTCTTTATTGTATCTCATACACAGGGTCCTGCTGTTCAACATGTAGGCATAAGCGCTACTACAGAAACCCATAACTGAACACCAAACCACAAAGTGTCAAATATATGGTCGTAATATATATATAGATGCTACTAACTGAGAATATTGCTGTTTGCTACTTCTAAATAGAAGCTATGTGAATACTAAACTGTTTATTCCAAAACGCACAGGGAAAAATATATTTTATTCTCCCATTGAGACATCAAGAAGCTATTCACCACACTAACAGCTGTTTAATGGCCTTCAGGCACAGGACGTGATTCTGCAGCCCTGGCTTAGGGCTCCCAACACGGGCTAACTCTTTGGCATAGAAAGAGCTGCAAAATCAGGCATATTCTGAGTTTCTCCACTGCAAAACAAACGACCAATACGCACATTAATTCAGAGCAGATCGACAGAATTTTTCCTAACACGTGCTATACAGGTACTCCTGAAAAGACCCAGGTTCTCTCTTTGTCTGTAGGTGTGCGTAAATCTTATATGCGCGCACAAAGGAGAACAAAGTGTATAAAGCACACACACAGAGGCCAGCTAATGTGTTAAGAAACGGCAGGACAAATCAGAAGTATAAAAGCAGCCTCAGGACTCTAAATAGCTGTACACTGTCAAGGACTTAATAATCAAAATAACTGAATGAGAAGGTACTGTACCAGCATCACATGTCTCCTCCACAATCAAATCAATATATCTGCATGAGCTATATCCATCTGCTTTGAATATGTGTGTTTCTTCAGAAACAAGAGGCCTCCTTTTCAAGCTTACATCTTGTCTCACGATCGGATAAGGTGATTAAATGAAATGGAAACAAAATTTTCTTAATTTAATAGGCTGGACAAACACAGAAGTCAGGTCAGAGTGGGATGCCACAGTTTTGCATATTACAGAAATTACCCATGCTGAGGCAACAATTTCCTTAACAAGTATCTCAGACATTGTAGCCTACTGAAGGTCCTTGTTCTCTGGTAACAGCACAACAGTTTCTTACAGGTGTAAGGTTAAATTATCATTTGCTTTTCAAAGATACATCACAAATGAGTATATTCTAATGTGCACATACACATATACCGAGTTCACACAGAGATGATTATTAAAAAAAAAAAGAAAGAAAGAGAAGCCTCCTGTTCAAATGCTGGACTGAGTATTACGGTTTTCTCTTTCAAAAAGCAATTAACTTCTCCACATAATGACACAACACACATGGAGAGTGACACATTGGCATTGGAAAAAAAATTTAAAAAGTGTTCTGCAAGTTAATGTAAGAATTTATCTTCTATTTGGCACAGCCTATCTTACACATTCAAAAATATTAATTTGAAATCTAACAATATTCCTTAATCACTTACTGATTAGATGGAAATATCGTAACATAAGGAACACTGACAACTTGCCTTTATGAGAATTATTTTAAGGAAAATAATAATAATTAAAAAAATATATCAAATTACATCCTTGCCAGAATATTCTTTCTAAGCTGCATCTTAATCCTTAAGCCACACACACACAAAAAATTTTTGACAGAGCACATAAACCCATAAATACAATGAAGTATTTCTAAGGGTCATACTGAGGACATAATGAATTTACTCTCGCTCCTCCAATAAAAATAAAATACTTTAAACAATTTCTGCTGTAAAGAAATAGTACTCTGAACTAACATGTACTATGTCTATCTGCCGACAATCTTCGTAGCTTTTACAGCCATTAATTCCAAACTACCTGTGTTTAAAAGCAAGCAGACAATGCATATCTTTTAAAATTAATTACTAAAGGTCATAGGATACAAGGCCTCATTACCTTATGGCTTCCAGTGACCCTATTAGCAGTGCAAATTAAAAAAAGTAAGAATAACACTGATAATAAAAAGAAAAATCTTATTTCCCTAGAAGAAACAGAAAGGAAATGAAACAAAAACTAAAAATGTGACAGCAGTGCTCTGCTGGAAGTAGACACACACACATTCAGCCCATCCAGGGTTTCTAGCATTATCTTTTTTCAGGATTAATACACCAATTACCACACTAAATGGTGTTTTCTCCAGGTTCTGCTTATTACTTTATGGAAAGATCCAGCCTTTGAGGATCCCAAAAGCATACACCTGCATTTGTTCCTGCCAGTCCTTGTCGTTAAAAGCTATTAAAAGATTTAACAGTTCTTAACAGAAAGATCTTGTTGAAGGGAAAAGAAACCCATAAAATCCTAATGCACTATTCCATTTAACACAATTCACTTTTCTACTAAGAATTCAAGCCTAACGTCACATTTGTGTAGAAAAAATAATGAGATCAACTTCTTTAAGTCTTCTAACCACAATTCAAACCCAAAAACACATTTTCCCCCCGAATATCTGGATGCACTGCAGAGATGAGACAAATGCAACCTCTGGAAGAACGGCTCCTTTTCCCCGTCTTTGTACAATACGCGGCATCTTCTCACCTACAGCAGCCACACGCAAACGAGATGATGTTTTTAAAAGGCATGCACAGGTTAGGTATAAAGGTAAGAGAAATGTAATGAAATTAGCATTCGGATTATTTACAGGGAAAAAAAAAAAGTAAGAAACTAATCCCTTGCATAATATCCATAAGCTGCAACATTGCAAAACGCTTTCAGAGGCACGAGAACACCTTGAAATCCCAAATCCTCACCCAAGCCCTGTTATTGCTAGGTACTCCCCTACTGCCTCCAATTAGCTGGGAATTAATAATCTGAAAGAATAAATAAACCAATGCCCAGCAAAAGCACGCCATGGAACCGAACTGCAGGAGGAAGGGAAGGGGGAAAAAGGCTAGGGCCTGCCCTGGGCCCTGGAGGCGCCGGTGGCCGGCAGGGCCGGAGCTGGTGCTGGAGCCGGAGCGGGCGGAGGGGCTGCTCCCCCCGGCCTGGCGGCGCGGCTGCCCGGTGTTATTTGCGGCGGGGGTTCGTGTGACTGCGCCGCTCGGCACTTCTATTTACATCAGCGGCGCGAGGTGCCCAATGGCGAGCGGGGAGCCAATCAGATGGCAGATTAGATGTCAACTCGGAGGCAGCTGTCTGGAGACGGTGCAGCCAGTTTACCTCCACAATTCAAATTCCGAACCTGGCGGAGGAGACCCGGCCGCTCCTCGCTCAGCACCGGCCCTACAGCGGGAAACGGCCTCCCGGAACACCGGCTCCCCGCAACGCACCGGAAAGGCGCTGCGCAGCGGTCCGCCGCCCGCGATCATCGCGCCCATCTATCCATCTATCGATCCATCCACTCATCGATCGATCGGAGGAGTTACCGGGCGGAGGATACACGGGGGTGCGTGTGGCTGCGGCGGCCAGCCCGGTGCCCGCGCCCCTTTTACCGACGCCAAGGACTTTTCCTTCTCTTTATTTTTCTTCGCTGCCCCCTCTCCCGTCCACCCTTCCCCCTCTCCTCCCGTTTGGATTTCCGCGTGTTCAGGGAGACAAACGTAGTTCCGCGCACCCACGCGCGCTAACGCTGGTGGGTCAAGTCCCCCGTAAGGTCACCGGCCCCAGGCACCCCGCGCCGCGCGGACGGAGGCGCGGGCACACGCGCGCACACACGCGCGCGCGCGCTCTTCCCACAGGGAAGGGGAAAAAAAAAAAAAAAAAAAAAAAAAAAAAAAAAAAAAAAAAAACCCCCNAATGGAAACTCGCTTCAAAACTCCCCAAATGAACCAGTCAGGTTCTGACTCAGAACTGCAGTTAGTATATAAAGAAGAGAAAAAAAAAAAAAAAAAAAAAAAAAAAATTAAAAAAAAAAAAAGGCTCCCGGCCGCGCTGCGCGGATCTCACTGCGGTAACTCCGCCAGGGACAAACTACTCTGCCACGAGCGCGCAACGGGTTCCGCTCGAACAACAAATAACACGTTATAAACAGAGACGGGAGGAAAAGGAGGAAGAATAGAATAAAATAGAATAAAATAAAAGACAGCAAAAGGCTCCGTGAACGATAATGGACGGTCTCCCCCGGGCCCGGCAGCCCCCTTGACCAAACCCGGCCCCGTCCCGAGCCGCCTGTCCCCGGGCCCCGCGTCCCACCGCTGCTGCCTGCGGAGCGGAGGGGCAAAAATATGAAGCGGGTCCGAGAGCAGCCTGGTTTCGGCAGCCAGAGCCGCGCTCTGCTACCCCTGGGCCCGGCGGGGCCGCGCATTGTGCGCCGCTCTCCCTTGCTGCGGAGGCACCGAGAAGCAGAACTGGCCCGGAGGAAAAGGAAAAAAAAAAAAGAAAAACAAAATAAAGATTATCTTTTTTTTAAAGGAGAAGCGGCTGGGGGGGGGAGGGGGAGAGGAAGAAAAAGTGAATTATAAAGAAACTGCGACCCCGACACGAGCGGCGCGGAGCCACCAGCGATGGGGAGAGGGGGTTACCTGGGTCCTGCTGATGGCCTGACCGGTGCTCCCGGGGCTCATCGCCGGGTGACTCCTTTGTTGCGCCGCTGCCCAGGCCGGGTTCGCTGCTCCGTACTGGGCGCCCATGTCCTTGCCCATGCCCATGCCCGCCGCTGCCTGCTGGCTTCCCGGGGCGGCCGCCGCTGCCTGGGGCTGGGGCTGCGGCGGCGGCGGGGCGCTGGGGCTGCTGTAGTCGGGGTAGCTGCTGCCGTAGCTCCGCATCATGGGGCTGGGGGATGTGAGCAGCTGGTTCAAGGTAGGGGTGGCCCCGGACGGGTGCTGGTTCTGTCCGGAGAACCGAGCGAAGCCGCCGGCCGCCGCCGCCGCGCCAGCAGCAGCCTTGCCGAGGCCGGCCCCGCCGCCGGGGCCCATCATCATGCCGCCGCCCGGCTGTCGCGGGGAGCTCAGCACCCCGTAGCCCGCCGAGGAGCTCCCGTAGCCGCCGCCGCCTGCTCCGGCGCCCGCTGCCGCCACAGCTCCCGCGCCGCCGCCCGCGCCGCCGCCGGGGCCGCGGCCGTAGCCCGAGTAGTGGTTGTACTGGCTGTTGGGGTAACCTTCGTGGGAGTTTTGCAGGGGGTCCATGCTGTTGGGGGCCGCCGTGGGGTGCATTATCCCCATCCCGGGGCTTTGTTGTCCGCCATGTTGATCAAAGCAAGGCCCGGCGCGGCTCGCCGTAGCGCTGCTGGCAGGGGTAGGGGCAGCGTTGCCATAATAGCTATTGAACTCCGAGACACCCACCGCGGAGGGGCCGCCGCCGCCGCCTCCCCCGCTCCCGCCGCCGCCGAGGCCGCCGCCGCCGCCGCTCCCAGCGCTCGGGGGCGGCTGCTGGGGCTGCTGCTGTCCGCCCAGGGGTCCCAAGCCGGGGTGATCGTAGCGGCCGCCGATGGGCTCGCCCATCTTGCCGGGCATCTCCTCCTCGTCGGCGCCTTTATTCAGCATTTGCTGCTGCTGCTGGGGGGGCTCGGCCTGAGCGCCCAAAACACTGTCTTTTCCTCCATGTTGCTGCTGCTCCATGTCTGCACTGGGCTGAGCAGCGCCGCCACCGCCACCGCCGTTGTTGTTGCTGCCGCTGCCGCCGCCGCCGCCGAGGCTGCTGTTGTTATTCTGCACGGGATGGTGCTGAGGCGGCGGCTGCTGCGGCGGCGGCGGCGGGAATTGATTTAGCTGCTGCTGTAGTGCATGGTGGTGGTGGTGCGGGTGGTGGGCATGGTGGTGGTGGGCATGGTGATGCGGGTGGTGGGCATGGTGGTGGTGGTGGGGCGGCGCGGCGGGGTGATCGCCTCCGACGCTCTTCAGCTTGTGGTTGGGGAGCAGCCCCGTCTCCATAGCCGAGCCCGGGTTGGAGGAGGAGGAGGAGGAGGAGGAAGGAGACGAAGAAGATGAAGATAACGCCGAGGAGCTTCCACCTTCCTTCAGAGCCGGCTCTGAGGAGGAGCAGCCGCCGCCGCCGCTGGCGTTGTTGTTGTTGTTGTTACCGGCGGCAGCGGCGGGAGCCGCGTTATTGGCCATGTTCAGCGGCTCACTGTGGTGGTGGAGGAGATGATGATCTAAATTATTCACGCTGCCGCCGGCCGGACTCCCCTCAACGACCCCCAGCGCGGGGCCCGGCCCAGGAGCGACAGTAGTGGCGGCCCCGGCCACCACCGGGCCCTGATCCGGGCCCAGGCCGCCCGGCAGGCTCGGGGCTTTGCCCTTGTTGTTCGCACCAGCCGGAGCCGCTGCGACCTGCGCGGCCATGATCATCGCAACATTGCGAGTCCGGAGAAATTAGTGCTGATAATACTAACTACTAAAAACAAACAAAAAAATAAACAACAACAAAAAAATATCGACCCTCACCCCCAGAAGGGGGGGGGGGCGAGCAGAAGTGGGGGAGGGCGCGGAGAGGGGCAGAAAGAGAAGCGGTCGGGGCAAGGACTTGACTGAGCCAAGAGTATCCCCTGCGGACCGCTCCGCACGCACCGAGTTACAGAAATTTCCCTCCCCGAGTCCGTGGTTGAGATTAGAAATGGTAAGAACTCCTTACGGTCCGCGCCTGTTCCCGCTGTGTGATTTCATGTTGAAAGTTTTTTGTTCAGGTTTAAATGAAACTTTTTTTTTCCCCTTTCCCCCCCCCCCTCCCTTCTTTCCCCCCTCCTTTCCTCCCTAACCCGGATATGGGTGAACACACGTCTGGCGGAGCCGCGCTGGCCCAGCATGGCATGAGCGAGAGAGCTAGCGAGCCAGCGCCGGCAGACATCGCCCCCTCCGCCCCGAGCGCGCCCGCGCACTCGCAAAACGCGGACTGGACTCCGCACGGCGCCGGCTGCCGCTCCGAGCCACCGCCAGGAGCGCGGCGGGCTGCGGGTGGGGGGAGCGCGGCCCCGCCGCTGTCTCTGACCGGGTCGCACTCGTGTGCCTGTCGAGCGGGCCCCGCGGAAGCGGCAGCCGCAGGCCCAACTCGCGCGGGGGTTGCTTGGAGGAGAAGGGTCCCTGCGGGACCGGGCGTGTCGGGGGGAGCAAGAGCCAGGGGTGCCGCCGGCGGCGCTGCCTCGCAGGGCCGCTGTGGCGGGGCAGAGGCGACGGGACGCCCGCAAACGCGGTGCCCCGTGTCCAGGTGTGCCGGAGGGGGCGGAACCGCCAAACTTTCGGGCACAGCACGTTGCCCCTCAGCTCCATTTGCCATGGTCAGAAGGCGCCTCGTTGTGCTCCGAGGGCAGGGAAACGTTTGCCATCTCACGGGAAAATAATTGGTGTTTTCTTTCCAATTTGGTGTGTGTCCCCCCTCCCCTTCTACCCCCCAGAAGATTTATAACCATCTGCACACGAAATATAAAATTTAACCTAAAATTCTGCAGCGGTAGCATCTTTGCAGTTGTCCATATCGTCCAGCTGTCTCCAAATTCTAACGGTCATTTGCACTGATGATGCTTTTATATATAGGGCCATTTTCAATATGTTCTATGTACTTATTTGCAGATCAACAGAGACTGATCAAGGAGAGTGAAGCATTTTCGGTCCCATAATTGTCTCCCCAAACAATATAATTTCCAGTGCACACAAGACACTCATAAAAACATAGTAACACAAAACCCAAAATATGTAATCCATGTAACTCTTGCTTCGACCTACATTTTTTAACCATCTTTCAGAATGGTTTGAAGGGGTTTTTAGAACTATCATAATACAAATTATACTCTGGTAGAAGAAAACGTAATAGTTGCACACTACCTTCAACTAATGAAAACATTTGGGAAGATTAAGTACTTGGCTATGAATATAGCAAACTGGAATATTAGGGAACGTTTTCAATATAGTAATGGTCTAAACCATGCTGTTTTAAATGAATATATTTATGTGCTCTGTTAAGGCAAGCACGTTTTCAAATTTCAAAATGGAAATTTACATCTAAGATTCAGTAATAATGGTAGAAAAAAAACGCAGCCTATCAAGACAGATGCTGTCATGAGTAGGTATGCTTTTTTGAATCCACTGTGAAGGCATTTAAGAGCAGAAGCTTCATGCTATAATGTTGCATTACATGCAAAGATTATTGATAAATGTATGAACAGTGTGATTTCAGTGTCTACTAATTTTAGTTCTGTCTGAAAAGTCAGAAGTAGTCTGATTTCCATGATGGAGTTAGTTTTGGAAAGTCTCGGTGGTTGTCAAGTACATCTTCCTAATACTTCTATTACAATTGTATTTTTTTTTTTTTTTTTACCCTTTGCAAGTGAAAAAATGTTATATGGCTAGTAGAAAACCACAGAGAGGGAACAAAAATGGTGAGTAATTCTACTGGGGGGAATCAGGTGCATACCCAAGGGTCATTACAGCCTGTAACAACAACAAATTGCAGTTCTATGCAAAGTGCTAGAAAGGGGTATATCATTTTTGTAGGAGAGAGAATAACAGAACTGTAAGATGAATTCATGCCAAATCATTCATCAGCTTTTGCCAAGAGAATACTACATCTTTGTTAGTGAGCCTTTTTGACATTTTCTCCTGGATTTTCTTCCTTTCTATATTCAAATGCACGGTAATTATACACATTAAGCCACATAAGTTGATTTTTTGAAGTCTTTCATATGCAAATATAAATATAGATGTCTCCTGGAGTGTATTTATTTACATGTGTACTCTAAAATAAAATATAAAATCAATTACACATTTATACTTCAAGACATTTATATTCAAGCAAAAATAAATATATCTAAAATCCGATAAGATGTGCTGATAGCGCCCTGGCTGTGGATGGAATACTTCCTGACATGCTCCATAACTCCTTCTGATCAGGAAAACAGCCTGCAAAGTTTAACAAAGATTTACTTTGAAATGTTTTCCCTGGGAAAGAAGAAAAGAATGAAGCTTTAAAATGAAGAGTTTATACTACTAACTCCTTTCTTCCCATTTGTTTCAGCAACTCGGCTACAAGATTGGAACTAAGAGGCTATAAAATAGGGGCCCTCAGCACAATGAAATCAGTCTACTATAAAAGGCAACACATGCCAGTTTTTCCTCCCCAATGGCAGATGCCACACCCTAAAGCAGACAGAAGGCACTGCAGTCTGTGCAAGGGAAGCACAACACAAAGCAACAACCATGGTTCAATTTTTTTAGATTGCAAATAATGTTGAGATTCCTTTTGCCATCTTTGCTCAGATGATGAGTGGTAGTGTTTGTTAAATTCAAATGCTCCTTTCCAAAAGCTCTCATTGTATGCATGAATTATGAATTTATTATAATATAATGTAAAAAAGCTCTAATTGCCATGCATATTATCTGCTTCAAAATGATTGCATTGATATTTGATATCACAAGTGCATGGTTTCAACTTCAGTTCCATTTTCATTGTTTCTTTGATATAATTATTTTCTATAAACCAATGTTGTCCAAGCATGGTTTCTTTCTTTTGCCTTTTTCCTAGCAAATTATAAACTCCGGGACTCTGGGATCACTTTCCAGGATAAGCAACATCGTTTGCTAAACTTACTGTTGGCAATTTCTTTACTCTATTGGCTATAAGATCAGAACAGACCCTGCAGGCTGCCCATGGGTAGCTCTATCCCTTGGTAGCTATGAGGCTTTCCCAGCAATATGGCACCTCTTCTGCCATTTGGTTAGAGCAGTGGCTCTTAAATCATATGCAGAATAATGCTGAAGAGAGATAGAGAAAACAAACCAATATGGTAACAGCCCCAAGGCGTTATTTTAGAGGTACTGGGAGAAATCTTTAATTTTTTTTGGTGAGATAAAAACCCAGTCAGAGATTCAAGAGCCTGTTGCATCTGACCTGGGTAGCCACAAGGGTCTGAAAAATCCCTACATACAAAAAAAACCAAACACCTTTTTTGTGTTTTATGTTTAAATGCAACTGTGCAGTTTGATGAAACAGTTGAATTCACTGTAATTCTCAATCTCCTTCTTTTACATTGGCATTAGATTTAATGAGGAAAAAAGAGACAAGTATGTGGGCTTTTATTAAATTATCGCTTCTTTTACTAGTTAAGCATCCAATCGAAATCATTCTGAAGTCAGTGCAAATCTTTTAATTGATTTCAATAAGGCATAAATCAGATCACAGAAAAGTAAGCAGCCAGCTCAGAGCTTTAGCTTTACGCTTTAGCTTGGTGTTTGGAGCTGTAGTAATGGGATTTTGCTTTTAAGAGAACCCTTATGTGGTCAACATATAAATATAACATAGTAGTATTTTCTTTATTATGTAATATTGACAATTCAGACACAAATGTAATATGTAAACTATTACAGTAGATATCCAGCTCATAAGGCAGGCTCTGTTAGGTGTAAAGCTTGGAGGTGAGCATCACAATTTTATTTCAGCTGGTCATAAAGAACTTTGAAAAAACACGTTTTACACCAACAGATCATGGCTTAAAACATGTAGAGAGTGACACATTCTACCTTTTAATTAAAATCCATTTGTTAGCAGCCACTAATCCCTGGCAATTTAATGCATTTCTGCTGGCAATGTGTAAACAAAAGGATTTCAAAACATCACATCTCTATCTCAAGAATGTCTTACATGATTTTCTTATGGAAATGCAAGATCAGCAATTTTTTTCCCTTGCTGGATGTAGACCCCTTGAATAGAATGTTTTAAATACCTCAATTTTACAAATGTGAATCATCCACTGAAGTCAATAAGATCACTCACCTCTGTAAAGTTAAGCCCTGATTAAGTGCTTCTGTGGACTAAGGTCCCTAGGAAAAACAGCTCTTGAGTCTGTACTTCGGTGAGATAGGAACCCAACTGATTTTCTAAATCAAAACAAAATCTTACACTTGGCAGTAATAGTAGGGGTTGTTGATTTCTGGGTTTGCCCACCAGTGAAATCTGAGCTTTTAAACTGAATGACACTAATATTTCTGGATCCTATGTCATTGTTTGAGAATATCACTGCATTTTGCGGCCATTTAGGAAAAGGCCAGCCTTCCTTTGCATTATTAATTTACGGTCCTGTTCATTTGTAAACTACAAAACTTGAAAAGATTCAGTATAAGAATAATCATAGAGTTCTCTGACAATGTTTCTTTCCCATTCTCCTGTGTCTAACAAATCTTTTACTTGCTGATGTGCAAGATATACGTGGGAAACCAAAAGAAATATTTGCTGTTAGCTACATGTTGGTTGGAGGTCCTTTCTATCCTCAGTTGTAGCGTGCAGGGTTGAAGAAACAGTCAAACTGACAATACACAGCTTTCACACTCATAAAATAAATGAGATGCTGTAAACACCTTGGGTCTTCCAAGAAACAAACAAACAAACAAAAGCCCTAGTTTTCTTTCCTAAACTTTTTCCACTGTAGAGTTACACAATTTATATATCACAATGCAAACATTACTTACAGCCCACGTTATTTATCAATTGCTGCTTCTGGGAAAAACAATTGATAAAGGTTTTGATTGCTAAATGTAAATAAAGGTTCTGATTGATAAATTAATTGTAAATTAAAGTAAAATAATTACTGTGGCCTCCGTGTCTTCACCAAGAAAAATAATTTGTCCATAGGATATTTTTATATACAGCCAGAAATGCATGGATTTTAATAGGAAATGGCACAATTTCTTTCCTTTGCAAACTGAATTTCTTTTGCATGACTAAAGTGTATATGCAATTCTGAATATTTGCAAGTATGAAAAAAACATTATTTTGCCTAATGCACTCTATTTCTAACCCGTTTCTGTAGTATTTGACCATTCACAATCTGTAACACAGCAGCTCTGAGTCCTTTAGCCAGAGCCCCACCTTTCTCCTTTGCTGTAATAGTTTGTAATTCCCTCCTTTCCTCACCTTATCTTCATACCCCACCCTTTTACACGTACATGCATGTTCCTTCTCTTGGCAACCCCAAATTCCTGCAGCCCAACTTTCAGCTGCCTTAGCCTCCTGAAGCATAGCCATACTGTATCACTCATAAATATCATTCACATAGTTGCTTTCTCTCCAAATAAATCCTACCCTCCAATTTACAGCAAAGTTCACTCCAGTGCCAATTTCTTTCAGTCACTTTGTGTAGGGGACACAAAGTGAATGCTCTCAAGGAAGAGAGAGAACTGCAAAGGCTGGAAGAGGGTAAGGGAGGAGAGAGGTGAGAAAGGCCAGATGAAATTTTCCTGAGCCTTCTCTACCCCTACCTGGTACATGCTATGCTTTCCCAAGAGGGCACCTTCCTAGTTTGAGAGCTGTTGCTTTGATGCATTTACCCTTTAAGCACTCCTGTAAACTGAGAGGTCCAGTTAGTCCCACTTTACCATCAAGGAAATGAGGCACAAAGGAGGAATGCCATGACTGCATGATCATTTCTTCCAGCTGCAACACCAGCTCCAGCAGCTCCAGGTGACTGCCATAAGCACCTGGCATGGACCTTGGGGGTGCTGATGCAACAGTCTATGCAGCTGCATGGTAACCCAGGGGGGAAAAAAGAAAACTTATTTTTATCCAGATCCTTGCACTGACTCACCCAACGGCCCAACCAGTAATACTGTCATAACAGGAAGGGGAAAGAGAAGGGGCAAAGCGCATGAGGCCGTTACCCACTTCTTACTGTTTGACCAAAGAGGAGGTCTGGAAGCAGGGGGAGGATGAATAGGACCTGCTTAGCCAGCACTACTACCAAAAGAAATGTATGTCCTAAGATTATAAACAGGCACTCTCTTCCAAAGCCCAGCTGAGCCAGTGAAGAAAGTTACCATCCTCATTTTTTGTCAGCATCACCCCTACCACATATTAATGCTCCTCACATCTGCTGGTGTGTGTTCCCTAACCCTTTTCAGATTAAATGAACCAGGTTACCAGACACTACTATTTAAACTATCTGCATTAGCTCAGACCCATTTGCCCAAATAAGATTAGGATAAAGTGAGCCAACAGATCTAAGGAGACAGTGGACTCCAGCAGAGGGACAATAAATAGCTGGTAGGTGGCAGTAACCTCTTTTGATAAGCACAATTTCTTATGTGCTGAGGGAGTCCATCCATTTCAGTCCTAAATATTGGACATGGTGATGTAGAGACAGTTATATGTCAGTGAAGAGAGTTTATCCACTTTTTGGGTGTCTCGCTTAATGTAGTAAAAGCACCAGGGTGTGCGGTTTTCCATCTTTTATTTATTTTACTATGACAGCATCATGGGGATGTATGCTTGTGAAGCATATGCTGAACTGTATGTACATCTCCAGAGTCTCAGGCTTGTTTATGGCTGCTGGTCTCATACAGTAGCTCACTGGAGCTTCTAAATTGCAAAAGTTCTTGCCTCAGTGTGTGAGGTGGCAGTGCTCCTTGCACAGAAGGCAGCTGAAATGTCTGTGATGTCTAGATTCACAGGGAGAGGTTAACTCAGATTAAGATGGTCCACACACCAGCTGGAGAGGGACAGCCACAGCTTTGTTCCCAGGGAGCCAGCACAGAAGGCTGCTCTCTAGAGTGGTGCAGTAGCTGTCAGTTAAGCACATAGTCCCCATGGACTCATTGAGCTTGCTCCTGTCCTCAGCAAACAGGACATCACCACTAACTGCAATTTGGGTACTTCACTTTCACATCCTCTCTGCCACAACACTTCTGATTGTCAAAGCCACAATCAAATCTTCATTATGAAGGTAAAGTATTTATCAAGAAAAACATCCCCTGTGACTTGCCCCCTGCTTCAGCTAAGCTAAGAGCTCAACTAACCTAAGAGAAGAGGGTTTAAACATCCTGGATGTGAACTACTTCAAAATACACAGCTCTAAAAAAAATCTCTGTGTGTTACTAGTTGAGGACCTGATCCTGGAAATGCTTTCAAACATGCAGTCCTTGTTCCTGTTAAGTCATGAAACTTAGTGACGGACCTGAGCAGCTACCATGTGGTCTGTTTAAAACATCTGCTTCTTCTTAAATTTAAAAAGAAATTTTATTAAAATTAGAACAACCATTTTATTAATCCAAAATATAATCTAGTTATTTAACAAAGATTTAACAATGTGAGTCATCTGCATTAACAAATCCAGATGCTATAGTCAGAGGCAGAAAAGACTCAGAGACTGACAATAGGCTTGCTTTGTATGCTAATTAATCTATTGCTATTTGGTTTTCATTCCAAACAGACCACCCCTAATATTTTATCTCTCTTGGTGGATTTTAGGGAAATTGCAAGTGTACAGGAAAATGCCAGGTTTTCTCTCTTTTTAAAAAAGTAATACACAAATACTATTAACATTTTTCTAATCTTGATTTTGTGTTTTCAGTGGACTTCATAAAAAAAAATTAGCTGTGTGCATATCTTTTTGCTGTGTTACAGCTGTTTTCTTCTCATCTAGAGGACTGGACAAATGTGATTTTCATTTAACCACATTTAAATTTAAATTGCCACACCATTCTGTGTTGGGTGTAAACTTCCTATGCATATGTCCAAGAAGAAAGGAGCCTAATTTGGGAACCACTATCCGTGGTGATTCTCACCAGCTAGAAACCAGGAAATGCACTCATTCTGGGAAAGGCCACATAAAGTAAAAGCATCAAAATTGTCATGTATTTTTTGCTCTTCTTTAAGGGCTGGTCCTACTGAATGTGAATTTTCAAAGTACCAGTGACAGAAGAATTAAAGTTCAGCAGGAGCAAACTAAGGCCAGTACTAAACACTTCGCTGATTTAGTTTTAAGGCATATCATTTTTATACAGGGACCTTATTTGCGCAGCTCAGTGAAGACACGTATTTGAAGAGACCTGCTGATTAATTAGATTGGTTCAGTATGGATGAAGTAGGTGATCTGTATTTTATGCCTGGTTTGAAGTTCACTATTGTGAACTTCACCCCATTCAGTGTTTCATCCTGTTTAAAACACTTCTTACTGACTTAGGCAGGAAAAGGAATAATTAAAAGCACTATGCAAACCTCTTGAGTATGGTGGGTTCTGTTACAGATGTATAAATCCAGCTCGTTACTCAGCTAAGGGGAACTGATTTTCTAGGTATGTTTTGGAAAGAGAGGGATCATGAGTTGGCAGGTGTGAAAACCGCAGTTTTTATGGACCAGACCTGAACCCAAGTTCTCTGTTCCTGGGGTGATGTCTGTTCCAACTTTAAAAGTAATCTGACTCTTTAAGTATATTGTGTATTTTGCTCTCCTATTTTCTTGAAAGACTGCAGAAAAAACCTGATCTCAATTATTTGGAATATTTATCTTAACTCTTCAGTAAAACAAATTCATGTTTCACATAGAAATACAATAAAGGTGGAACATGCTAGACTTCCATTTTTGCTTCTTTACTTCCAGTTCAGGAGTTCCTTTATTCAGTCTGATGTTAAATCTACTTGTATTAGAGAATCCTTTTTCTCTGAGCAAATCTTATTCCTTAGCAATGAATCTCAGAACACTGTGGGATGATTGTATAAAGCCATTGCTTTTTCTTTATTGCCCACTAAAGAAACATTTATGATTAAATGGGAAAGGGAACTATCTCATTCTCTTGAACTGGAGATATTGGACTCAATAATGTCCTTCATACGTGTACGCTCTATTTCAGCTAACCTGTTAGAATTGCAATATAAAATTGTAAATCAATGGCATCAAGCACCTGTGAAGATGAGTAAGATTGCAAGCCATTTCTCAGATAGATTTGAAGAAACAGCTCCCAGACAAAAACTCTTTTACATGTTCTGCAGGGTCTGTCCTAAATTACCCCAATAAAGTCACTTGTTATACATCATATTGAGAATATTGCCAGCTGTCTGATGTCAAGTACTCAGGAATACTATACATAGGGACATTTGGACTTTGAGGTATGTGACAGACAACTGGATGTTAATAAAAATCGAGTTACAGGCTATTCAGCAGGTTATTTGCAGAGCTAAAAAGTCAGACTCTTCTTTAATAATGGAAGTGAATCCTTAGGAATTTGTTCAAATCTGTTCTGTTTAGCTATAACTGTAGAAAATGCATGCTTCTCTATGAAGGTATTCCTCTATTGATTACTTCAGTGAAGACAGGAATAGTTAAACCCAGCTACTCATAAACACTTTATGGGTTAGAAAAAATGGAAGTAAGGAGGAATTTTGTTTGTTTTTCTTGTCTTTCTGTAATCACAATGGTACCTCTTTTAAGCTTGTCATCTTCTGCTTGGCTGATTCTCTTGTAAAGGCGTTAATAATATGAATTTAGTGTGATGTGTATCTTTGTACCTACAAATATACATCAGTCAAAAGCCTTACTCTCTGTATTTTGGAATAAACTTACTAAGATTTATATATGTGAAATATCCACAGACCTAACAAATGCAGAGTTGTTATTGCCCAGGCATGCTTTTTACCTTTACAGAGCATGGAGATCATTGCAGTATAAACACTTGGTTGCCAGAAAGTGTAAAATAAAAATATACACTACCCAGCTGATAGTATTTCAACCCTGCTCACAGAGATGACAGTACCTACTGAGCATGATTCTGTCACAAGGATGTTTGCCTGCTCCCTGCAGAGGACACCAGAAAGTTGTTGGGTTGTCTTAGTGCAATGGCTTATGCTGCTCTGGAAGGGTGATGGCAGGTCTGCTGCTGGAAAAGCACTACCTAGAATAATGCAGCTAGGAGTAGAAGAATGATCAAGGAAAAGGATGAGAGACAAGAGGAACTTGAAGGAGAGAAACCCCACACAGAAGGGGACATCACAGGGGTCAAACCATCTTATTACGGCTCTGTATTCAGTAATGTGAGGCAGATGTTACAAGCCACTAAGGAAAATGGTGATTTCTTCACTTGGTATCTTTGACTTAAAGATGGTTTCTAGAAGATGCCTGCTCATCTATGAATAATGAGGGTTAATTACATAAAATTGCTTGACCTGTGTTATACCTCAGGTTGTATTACCTAAGGTATCTTCTGACCTTAAAGTTTATGAATCTGCATTAAGTAGGTGTAAGGAAGGAACGGTAGAATAGGATGTTGTTTCACTGATTTGAATTACAACATGTATTTGCATCTTCATTTGCATTTACTGTCTTAAGAGTAACTGTACTGAATACAGTTGTGGGATGGAGTTGTTACTGTGAGCTGAAAAGCAGTGAACGTGTGTTCTGAGAGACCAAGATCACGTTTACAGGACTGACATCTACTAGCATAGCTGTAAAGAGATGCCATCCCTGACAGGCATAGCTGTGTCAACAGAAGCCTCTGGTAGAGACAAAGTTGTACCAGTAAAACTGTATTTTTTACCAATAATATTTTATGCCATTGGTGGGAGACAGTTTTATTCTGCTAGAAGAAAATACTGGTTTGCTAGTACAGATGTATCCACACTAAACTGCTTCAGATTTTAGTATTCGCAGCACAGCACTCAGTGATTCCTAAGCCAATCAATTTTGTTGGTGCTGCCAGAGAAAGGGCATGCAACTGGTCTTGGCAACTGTCAGCTTTGTGGTACCATACATGACAGCATTTAATAAGGGGAGAGAGCGGAAACAGTTTCAGAAGTTCAGGCTAAATCTGTTGGCCAAATAGTTTTGTCAGGGAGGAGTGTGAAACGATGAGACTGATGAAGTCAGAATAAACAGTAAGTAACAAAAAAAGTTCTTTTTCTGAAATAGTTTCTGTCATTTGGAGCAAAGGTTTAACAATACTGGCAAAAATGGCACTTGAATGAATTGCACTGACCCCATGGTTTCAGCAATTACAGCTATACTGGAAAAATTCTTTGTGGTGTAAACTAGCTCTCAAAAAAGACCCTAGGGGAAAGGGTGAAGGGTGATAACAGTTAGCACTCTGTCCAGGACCAGGGAATGATGAGGGAACATCACTACTGTTGGCCAGATGCACCATCCGTGATCAGACTGTGTGACCCACTCTCAAGCTTTGCCTGTGCAAAGTATGGGCGTTAGTCTTGATACAGCAGTGCTACCAGACTCCATTTCCAGGGAGTTCCTAGGACACGGGCATGCTTTAGTATCAGCCTGGCAAATACAGATTCAGTACTGAGCTGGTGCTCAAAAGCGCAAAAAGTGCTTTCCACAGTTTATGTCTAGGTGCTGCCTATGTTGGAAGGGCATCACCACTGTTCAACCTTCACTCCACCTTTAGAAAGTTTTGTAATATTCCATGTATTTTCTCCCCTCTCCCAATAAACTTTTTGAAGCCTTCAAGTACTCTGACACAGCTTTTCTCATTCACTGCTTCTACAGCTTTAGTAGTGATTCTCTCCTGGTCAGAATGGTGAGTGGCTGCACGCTAAAGCTTCCACTGCATCTGCACCACTCTCACCTCAGACTTTGTCCTCACTAAGAAACATGCAAGCTGAATTTCAGGGCATTCAGAAACAATTTGGAGGTGATTGTA
Source organism: Agapornis roseicollis (assembly GCA_002631895.1). Lineage (NCBI taxonomy): Eukaryota > Metazoa > Chordata > Aves > Psittaciformes > Psittacidae > Agapornis > Agapornis roseicollis. The sequence goes on from NDXB01009541.1 coordinate 178,115, forward strand.
GTTTTCAAGCAAGGGAGTGTATGTGGGGAGCTATGGATGTGGGGCTTTGGGAAGCAAAGTGCTCTGGCTGCTGCTTGTCTCTCTCCCTTTTGAACTGTTGTACCATTCATGCCTCACGGTGCTGTTTGCCTTCCACAGGGCTTTTGCTCTCCTTATTTGCAGCATCGCAGCTCTGAGTCCTTCACCCATCCCACTGTCACCCCCGGTGTCTGACCCCCATGGCTGTAGCTGCTAGTCTCACCTAGACTGCCGACATCACACAGGACTGCGTGGTGCTTCGTTTCACTCCTCTGGGAACACATGGAGGACTGGCAGCGGGGCAGCAGGTGTGAGAGCTGTGAGGGGTGCAGGCACACCTCAGGGCTGCTCCAAGTTTGTGCCTTGCCCCTCAGAAAGAACAGCACGGGCACACGGGGAGCCTGGAGAAGACTTAAGTGTTCAAAACTGCACAACCACCTCAAGGAGATGAACACACGTGGGAACAGGAGCCTGGGGAACAGTGAACCACTGTCCTCACGTCAGCTACTGCACGTTCTGGCTTGCCCCGTCTGAGGGGTTTGGGCTCACGCAGGCAGGGGATAAAGGCACAGCTGCCAGCCAGGAGCACCACAGATCCTAACTCACTTCGGCATGGACTGCAAGCACAACACAGCCCCTCGCTGAGGCAGCAGGGCTGGGTGTGGGGTTTGGGACATTCACAAGCCTCTATTAGAGACGAAAGTGCTGCCCGGCTAGTGCCGTGTTTGCTTTTGCTGGCATATGAGAGGGAGGCTAAAAAAGAAAAGAAGAAAAAAGCCACAATGGCTGAAATAGTGAAATTCAAGTATCGCTACTACTCATGTGTTGCAAATTTGCTGCACAAAAAAAATGACATTTTAACACAAAGATTTGGGAAGTGTGAACAATGTAGATCCCAGACTGTCATAATACACTTAATATGTGAATAAGTATTTGTATGAGATCCTAAGTTTAGTGGGTAACTAAGCATGTATCTTTAATTCAATCCAGCGCAGTAGAACTGCTCCGAATCTGGTGCTATTTATAATGAGCCCAGGACACTTTATAAAACCAATAAATTAACCGAAACAACTGCCATGCCTGCTACAGGAGCTGACCCGGCACGCGACCGCCCCGCGGCGCCTCTCGGCCCAGCGCCATCTTGTGGCCGCCCGCCTGACGGGCCCTGTGGCGCCCCGTGCCCGGCGGAGGGACCGGCCGCGGTGCCTGCCGGGAGCGGCAGCCATGTCGCGCACCACAGGCTGTGGGAAGAGGGAGGAGGGGCTTCCATGTCGGACCTGCCCCCTTGCCCCGGTCCGTCGCACTCTGCTTGTTTAGCGCATACCTGTCCCGCTGTCGTTAGGCTAAATAAAAGCTGAAGCACTTAACGGGTGCTAGATGTTTGTCTTCTTTTCATAGTTTGCATGTATTGTGTCAGATCATCTGCCGCTGCCCGGCAGCCTGTGCCACTGGAGCTGCGAGGAGGTGTGGTGCCTAATGCCCCCTGGTGATCTGGTAACACTGGCTTCCAGGGCCGGTTTGGTTTTTGAGCAATGTTTTCCCTCGTACCTGTACATACACCTCTTTGTTCTACTCAGAAGTGTTTTTCTGAAAGATAGGCCATTTAAGTTCCACATCGTGGGCCTTGGCAAACCTATTGTCTGCAGAGAAGTGCTTGTAGGAGTAGGAATTATTATAAATCACGCAATTACTCTGAAAGGACTATAAACGGTGAAAACAGCAAAAGACTTACGATTTTTTATTTGGGGCACAAAGAGCACAGAAGTTACATTTTCAAAGGGTTACAAATACCAGTGGAAAGTCATTAGAGGTTATAGCTCACCTTGAATGCTCAATTTGTAGATATACAGCAAGACCCTTTTATTAATCTGTAGTAAGAGTTCCCAGAATATTGTGTGGCTGTGCAAAAATGCAACCTTTTTCCCCCAAGCTCTGGGAGGACTCTGGTGTATCTTTGTTCCATTCCCCATTCGGTGGCCCTTGCTTGTTTCCTGATGCAGGTCTCAGAGGAAGGCAAAGAAGTAAGTCATGATACTGCTGCACCACAGGGCAGTTTGTCCCATGTTGCCGGTGTTGTATGAAGTTAGTTGTCAAGTTATGATCACAGTCTTGACAGGCGATGCTTTTGTAGCAACCCGATATTTTGCACTGTTTTGCTAAATTAAATATTGGTTTGTCTTTTTTTTTTTTTTTTAAAGTAAGTTTCCATGTGTGTGGTGACAAGGTTAGAAATGCTGCTGAAGTATATCCCTTAATGGCTGGAGTGCCAGAAGACCCACACAGACATTATTTTTCAGTCCCGTAGTTGGGATAATACTGGTCAGAGGAAAGGGTCTAACTTCTGATTTTGTAATTCCTTGGGTTTGCCATGCCACCTGACACCAGATTTTACCGTAGTGTAGTAGCTCTGTGTGTGGACAGGAATGTCATATGTGAGAGAGCATACTGTTGCTCACAGTGTCTTGTGATTTCTGGACACCTGATGATAGTATCTTCCCTCCAAGGACATGGCAGCCTCTCCAGTGCCCAGACTTCTGAAGCCAGGAGCCACTGCTTAACAAGAACACTTCTCCAAATCACCAGGGCTCCCACTTCTGTGTCTGCTTTGTGCCACTGGTAAACTTCCCATGTGCTGTTCCTTCCCTTCTGTAGGCTGTTGACGCCTGAAGTAACAGATTTGCTGAGGTGTTTTTTCTCTTCTGCATTGGACCTCTAAGGTACAGTCTAACTGGGAAGACAAAGTGGGCTTACTGGCTTTATGTGGTCCTCTGTATGTACGGATGAACCAAGACTTCTTAGTATCTCACCCTCCAATAGAAAAGAAATATTTTGCTTAATGTCTTAGGAAAATCCCTGCCTCTATAGAATAACTCTGTATTTCTCTGACTGGAGAACAGAGCTTTCTCTCTTGGGTTTTATAAAATGTACTCAAAATGGGGGCCAGAGAGAAAATCAATGGTGGGAGACGCTATAGACTGATTTACAGATAGATTAGGGATATAAATATTACAACCACTATGGATGTGTATGCATTGTATATACTCTCTGTAGTGCCTTCATCCTATCCATAAGCCTAAATTACATCAGAGATTCCTGAGTATTCAAAAATAGGAAATGTTACATAACTGATAAAGAATAGAAATATTCTAAGGAATATAACAGCCTTCTTGGGCGTGTGTCAAACTCATGATTGCAGAGAATGGAAAAACAAGTTCATGGAGTTCAAGCTTTTCCTCCTATGTAAAAACAAGAGCAAGCTGAAAGATGGTGTAAGTTTTATAATTCATATGGTTCAGGTGCCTTTTTCTAGGAGCTGGAAGAAAGAACATCCTATTCATACCGCTACCACTTACCTGTATTTAAAAATATACTACACAAAGGCTCTGTGTATTCCTGATGTGTCTTACACAATGAATACAACTTTGATGGTTTGTGCTGTGTCCAAAACAAAAAGAGTTTCTGTACCTTCGGCTCTAACAAAAGATTTTGCCTGAACTGAGTGTACTTAAAAAGGAGAGGGGCAAAAGCACAACTGAAACCAAGCCATATTGTTCCCTGTACTCTAATTCAGCTGAAGAATATAAATTCTGACCTGAAATCAAGACAATCAAAAAGGGATCCTTCAGTAAGACTGGATTTTTCACAAATACAGTATGAGAGGAGGAATATTTTCCCCAGTATTTTCTTTGCATAGTGTCATTTTATGTGGCTATCATGTAGATAACAGCAGGGAATTCCACTTAAGTAGATCCTTAATGGATTTAACTAATGCTTTCTTTGTGATGCTTTCAGACAGTTCTCCTGTAATGTGGATCCTCTAAATATTTAAATCCACCACTGAAGCATTTAATAGGAAAAAAGTCTCCTACCACTAGAATAAAGAAAAGGCTTTCAGCTAGAAACAATACCAAAACAAAATCTGATTTGTACAACTGCATCAAGGGTCTAAGCCCACTTACTCTCTGAGGCAGCTGATACAACAAGGACCTGGGGTGCCAGGTAAACAGCAAGCAGTCATCTGTGTATTGAGACAATCTCTGTCCTGTCCTGTTTCTTTATATCCTCCATAGTTTTGAGGGTTGTTTGTAGTGATTAATGAGTGAAAATGTAGTGTTTGAATGAGCAATGAAACTGGTAAATTAACACTGCTACTCACTTCTGGTTCAAGATAACTGCCTAACCTGGGCTCTTGTGGAATCTTGAAAATAATGGATGGGTTAACCTGGGATACTTCTTGTTTTGAGTCTTTCTTCTGACACTGTCTCAAAGTAATCTTTCTTACTGTTGTATCCATTATCCTCTTATTTTGTTCTTTTTACAAGTGGAGCCTGGTGTTTCTCCAGTTCTGTAAAATATTTGAGCTGGAAGGAAAGACCTTTTAGAAATCTACTTCTTGTATTGTCAAGACCCAATTTTTTTCTCTCCTGTCTCTTGCTTTGGAGGAACAGTCACTTCAAAAACTAACACTGTTTTTTAAGCTGTCTGCTTAGCCCCAGATTTTACCATGTTTCCCTTGCACAAAGAACAAAATCTACTGTTTTCACTCTACATTGTTTCTGAAGATGAGAAATAATAGAAAAATAAAGGCTTCCTGTATCTTGCATTCAATGAAACAAAAACATAAGAGCTGCAATTGCCCCACAGCTGCTTTTGAGGTATATAAGATATATCCCTACCTTTTGAATACATAGGACTCTTCAGGAAGAATAAATATCACTCTCAACTAAATACATCTGTTTATTCTTCTCTGCAGAGTTTGGGCAGGGAAGTTTATTTCTGCAGATGACATTAATATATTTATAGAAATTTGCTGCAATTACTTCACAATCCATATTGTCTAAAACCATCTGTAAACTTGTTCCATATCTAGCTCCTAAACATAGACACTTCTTAAATTTTACTTGCTGGTATTTCTGTGAAACAATAAATTTCTGTATTTCAGACGATTGGTATTACTATATACAGGTAATACCAAGCATGTAAAACCATTCTGAATTCCTGTGGTATAAATAATACACAATACAAGGAGCAAATTTGCTCACTTGCTGTGGAAACTGGCCATCCGGGAAGGGCTTGCTGGACCAACTTATCCAAAATGGCACCTGCAGTTGGCTGTAATGGAAACATTCTCTAGTAAAATAAGCGTGCACTAGATTTTCCTTCTTGTTGCATCTCAGTGCCATTAGGGATAATGCAGAACTATCAGCATGTTCCTCTCACACTTGTACTTTATGTTGCATGGATACACTCAAAGGCTCAAATTAAAGGCTTTCTATCCTGCCCACTGCCAGAAATGGAGTGCCTGGTTTTAAAGGAAGTACTTGGTTCTTTGTTACTCTGTATCTCCTCTAGTTATGTAAACCAAAGACAGCCAATGGAAAATAGCTGTTGGATATTAACATCTATGTAAATCAGTGCAGATGTTGAACTGATGGCAGCTTATATCCCCTCACAGAGCAGGATATGACTACCCCAAGTTAAAAATGGGCTGAAATTTATTTCAGGTGAAGGAAAGCAGTAATGAGGGAATACATAGGAACTGCTGTTACTTAGAACCACTCAAAGGTTTTCATCCAGGTGCTTGTTTGTGTTATTTGCATAGTGGCTAAATGCAGAGAATGCAAGTATTAAATTCCTGATAAAGGCCACATAGGCACCTAACTCCAGTTTGTGCCTTTGAAAACCTCCCATTCTTACCTATTTTTTTTTTTTTCATGTATTTGCTTTTGAAGTTCTTGCCTATATTACTCATGAGAGCAAAGAAAGGATGTAGTACTAGTTTGAGTTGGTACAGGAACAAATGCCTCCAAAAATAATGTGGGTTTTTTTTTTTACAGAGGCCCATCTGTGAATTGCTGCTTTGTGCTGACCCACAATTTATGCAGCTTTTGCCCAGATCTATCAGATGAAGCTCTTTAAATGGCTTAAAAATAGTTTGGAAGTGTTACAAGCATTCAGTCAAATTAGTCACTTAGTCAAATCATCCTTTCAACTGGTGCTTTCAGCAAATGGTTAAAACAGCATTTGAGGAAGGACCAGGTGTATGATCTAATGCCTGAAAGCAGCTCATGCTCAATGACATAATCCTAAGAATAAATATATTGTAAGTGTATGGTCAAATACAAGAGAGTATCTGTCATCAAGTAGCTGGAAGTGCCACATGTTTTTTGTATCACTGTGCTTCAGCTGGAGCCACTGAGACTTGTGCAGCACCTTCAACTCCTTCTGAGAAAAATACCACCTACTGCTTCAGCACTTCCTGGATCCAGGGTAGATACTTTAAAGAAATCCTTAACTAGCGGAAGTAAAGCCTTTCTGGATAGCTTTTCTTCAAAACAGAAGAAACTCAAAATGCACAGTATTTTAAATACACAGATTCAAGTGGCAATATATTCAACAGCTTGAGATACAGTGTATCTCATCATGTTGCAGCACCATAGATAGACAGACAGAGGAAGACGCCAGGAGACCTATGTACAGGGATCAAAGTCTGTGTCCATCGGTTCTGTACATGATACCAGGTTAATCACTTGACTTAGTGCCCCATTTCTACTAGTGTATCAGGACAATATACAATATGGACATTTGGAAGAAAAAACTTGGAAGAAAGAAGCTATACTATTACTGTTACAGTTGCAGTTGTGCTTTCAGAACTTACAATCAATAATATATCACTCATTTAAGGATTATTCCAGATTTCTCCAAGAATATCCCTTGGACTAGCCCTCATTCTTCCTCTCTACTTCCATCTTCACTGTGAATGCATACAGCTCTGTCATTAGTGTTTTTACAGGTAACTTTTGACAGGACTCATTGTCCTTGTCTTCGTGTTTGTTCTTGCTAATCAGAGCTTGTGCTAGAGTTCCTTGCTTGTTGATATTTTTCTTTTCCTGGAGAATGGTGTGTCTGCGTTTAAAGTTTAAAAGCTTGCACTTCAGTTGAGTGTTAAATCACTTCTGGAAACTGGGCCTAAAATAAACGGTTATACTCTATGAAAAGCTACATCAACCTTTTGACCCTGCTCTTGCCTCTTTTTAGAGGCATGTTAGGAACAGCTGTATATACAAATTGCATGTACACTTTATCTTCAAACCCTTTACTAGGACTCATCCTAGTATTTGAGTGCTCCTCGTGATTCTTGGACAGTTCACATCCATCCTCTCCTGCTAACCCTGAAACTAACTTCTCAGCTTTCCTTCCTTAGTTTCCTGCTTCTCCTGCAGCCATTACCATTACAGTCTGCAGTTACTCCCTGCAGGCCACTCCCCAAGCACTCCTTTCACTGGTGAGCCCTCCGATCTTCTGTCATTTCCCCTGATCAGTTGAATTGCTGTTAGCCAGCTGATTTTTCCAGAGTTAAAAAAATAAATCAAAACCAAAACCGAGGTAATTACACTGTTGTATTGAAATTGGGGAATTAAACATTGAACAGTGAGGAACCAGAGCTCAAGTCAGCGTGGATTTTGCCATTTCTATGGAGGAGGGGAATTTGTAGGCTTCATTTCTCACAAGTACTAGGCAATGTCCCTTAAGAAAAAGTAAACTTCCTTAATTTTTTGTTATGGGGAACAAAAGGAAGGAAATTAACTGTAATAGATTGAAAATAATAATGCAGAATGGAACCTGTTTTATTGCCACAGTAGCAGTGGTGAATATGCCTCATTCAGCAATCACCTATTCTGGCAGCACATGATGACTGGGATTTTTCGTGTTCCTGGATAACTGGTGTTTGTGGAGCAAGAGAGGCCTCCTAGTAGGTTAAGAATCTAGTTCTGACTATGTTGGACCAGCCAGGCCTAGATTCTTAACCTACTTCATAGACCCATAGAATGGTTTGGGTTGGAAAGTACCTTAAGATCATAGTGCCAAACTCCCTGCCATGGGCAGGGATGCCTTACTATAGACCATGTTGCCCAAGGCTCTGTCCAACCTGGCCTTGAACACTGCCAGGGATGGAGCATTTACCGCTTGTCTGGGCAGCCTGTTCCAGTGCCTCACCACCTTAACAATAAAGAACTTCTTCCTTAAACTTCCCCTGTTTAAACCCATTAAACATCACTACAGTCCCTGATGAAGAGTCCCTCCCCAGCATCCTTATAGGCCCCCTTCAGATACTGGAAGGCTGCTATGAGGTCTCCATGCAGCCTTCTCTTCTCCAGGCTGAACAGCCCCAACTTTCCCAGCCTGTCTTCATATGGCAGATGCTCCAGTCTCCCAATCATCCTCGTGGCCCTCTTCTGGACTTGTTCCAACAGCTCCATGTCCTTTTTATGTTGAGGACACCAGAACTGCACACAATACTCCAGGTGAGGTCTCAGGAGAGCAGAGTAGAGGGGCAGGATCACCTCCTTCAACCTGCTGGTCACACTCCTTTTGATGCAGGCCAGGATACGGTTGGCTTTCTGGGCTGCGAGCGCACACTGCAGTCGGCTCATGTTCATTTTCTCATTGACCACCACCCCCAAGTCCTTCTCGGCTGGGCTGCTCTGAATCTCCTCTCTGCCCAACCTCTAGCTGTGCCTGGGATTGCTCCGACCCAGGTGTATGACCTTGCACTTGGCATGGTTAAACTTCATGAGGTTGGCATCAGCCCACCTCACAAGCATATCAAGGTCCCTCTGGATGGCATTCCTTCCCTTCAGCATGTCAACCAAACCACATAACTAGTGTTGTCAGGAGACTTCCTGAGGGTGCACTTAATCCTACTTGTCTGTGTCACCGACAAGGATGTTGAACAGGATTGGTCCCTGAGGGTCACCACTCATTACTGGTCTCCACTTGGACACTGAGCCATTGACTGCAACTTCTGGCGTAAGAGGTAGAGGAAAAAGAAGTTGGAATTTTTCTGCAGTCTTTCTTCCAGGATGGGAAGTGTAAACAAGTGAATCCTCACAGCAGCAGGTAGAGATTGTGTCTTTCCTCTTGTGCCCTGATACAGCAGTTGGATCCATGCCTGGGATGTTCACCAGGGAACTCTTCTTGGTTCAGGGGGTGGCAGATGGTCTCACAGCCTGTTTTGTCATTCAGGAGTGAAGGTGCTGTTTGAGCAAAGCTCTCAATGGCTTAGAGAGTGGCAGGGGTAAGGCAAGATCTTTTACACCATCTTTATTTCTCTTGATGTGGAGTTCATATCCTGGTGCATTTCCATGTGCATCTCCCTTGATGTTAGTGGAATTAGTGCCAGGGAAAGAGCAGCAGCATGTCCTGCAGGCATTGTTGCAGGGCAAGGAAGAGATCTCCCAGGGGACTCCTGAATTTGTGAAGGCAGTGAAACAGTAGATCTGAAAAGGAATACTAAATGTGAAATAGGGGGGTGGGATGTTTCAGCTCATTAGCAATTGTTAAAAATACCTATTATGCTGTGAGTGCAAACAGTACTGAGTATGCTGTGCTTAAAATGAGATTGAGCAAGATGCTTCTTAACAATCTACTTATTATACATGGTCATCACACAATCACTGTGGTTTAGACTGTGGCTTTCAAAGTGTGTGAAAAACACTGTGTCTTTAAGTTGTGTGTCTAAGTTGTGTGTCCTATGTGTGTCCAAGCTGATTTCACAGTCCAGCCCAGTCACCATGTGCAATCATTTATTGGTTATTTTGTGTGCCTTTCTAATGTAAGACTTTGAGCAATGGCAGATATTTCATTGATTGCTCTTTTTGTAAAGTATCAGCATTCAGCTACTAATCAATTTATTACCAAATGTTGCTTGGAATGAACAGCTTTCTCCCTGACAGTAATCTCATGGGTTGTGAAAAGATATGATCAGGTGACAATGAGACCTTCTCAATAACACTACAGTAAATCACACTCAATAAAGACTCCTGAGAAAAAATAATTCCATTTTCTATTAACAAAGAAGTCCTTGGCAATTGGCAGCCAGTGCAACAATGGCAACACTGCGGACACTGCTGGAGAAGTGAGGGATTATTGTCCAAACCAGAAAAAGTTAGTAAGCAGCTGGGTTTAACAGAGCTTTCTACATACACTCATTTTTCACTACTAGCTCTGACAACCTTTTCTGGGGCGTGTGCCCCCCATTTTAAAGCTGCTTTTTCTTTGTTGCTTTGAAACTGTCAGGTAAAACTTAATCCATGGTATCTGTTAAGGCAGCTACATCCAACTTACCTCCGTGATATCTAATATACTTTAACAACTATGTACAGAGGTACATAATTTTATTTTTATTTTCATTTATATTTTTCAGTTAGCATTGTATTTGTTTATCATACTGTATTGCCATTGTGCCTCTTGGACAAAAAGTGGACCCATGGCAGGAAGATCTGTGAAGGTTCCAGTGTTTTCAAGAGACATAGTTGCATATTCAGCTTTCTGCTTCCTTCCTTTACAGACACCTCTCATTCTTGTCACAGACAATTGTTTCAGAAAGGTGCTTTGAGAAGTCATGTTAGTGTAGACTGAAGAGATTCCTAACTATGAACTGTCCCACAAAGGGCTTTGAAAATAGCTGAGAATCTTAAAATTCATTACATACAGTGATTTAAGAAGACACACAATCTCTAATCTGCAGTGAAAGAACTGTATTTTGCATGACAGAAGCTTTTAAAGTCTCCTTCCCTAGTGCAGACAATCCTTGGAAGCCACAGACCCATGGCCTGACTGTGTCCAAGACCAGCTGCTTCTTGACTGGATTTGGTCAAGTCAGGCTGTTACTGCAGTGCTTTGTTCAATTGGCTTCAGTCATCACATGTTGAATTGAAATAAATTATTTGTCACAAGTCCTGCTGGACTTTAAGATAACCTCCATCATGCTGGTATGTTGGCCTTTGCCTGAGTGTGCAGATGACCTAAAATAATTCAGAATATTGAGAATTTCCATATTGTCATCAGTTACAGTAATCATGACCAGTTAAGCATTAATTCTGACATTTTAAGTCTCTCAGTCATTAAATATTACTTCTGGTTAAACCACTGAAGAACAAACATCAAATTGTGAAAATCTGCACTGCCTACTGCGTGTGGCCTATATTGTGTCATGGATAGGCATGAATGGCTATTTAGGATACCGCAGAAGGCTGCTATTTTCCTCCACTAGCTCCAAGCTTACAAGTAAACTCAGGAAAGAAAAATGTCTCTGATGTATCAATTCTTTAAATCAACCACCACACTTGGGACAGGTGCTTTCTCAAAACTCTCCTCTATGAAATAAAATGCACAATATTATTTTTAAATGAAGAAAAAATATTTTCATTTGCATTTCTGCAGACTTAAAATGGCTAAAGAAATTTTCCCCAAGATTTAAAATAAATTGCTTTTGGCCACGGAGTGTGAATAGAGAGTTTTAAGAACCCCAAGGTGGTATTTTCAGCAAGATCTTATCAAACAGGGAGCTGTCATAAAATTGTTTTCCTCATCTTAGCTGTTACCAATGGATGAGAGGTTTTCCTTTCTTTGAATGATACCTCCCACAAGTGCATCTGAGTCCGTCATTAATTCCTGATTGCTAATTAATACAAGTTATTACTTACTGTTATTATTAAATAAGGGCAGGGCTGCCTTCATCTGTCTGGAGGGTCTGCTGTTATATCTGCTCTGTGTATTGCCATTACAATGGAAGTGAATACACCCCAGCTTCATGCAGATGCACTGTATCAGAAAACATCTGCTAGCTGCTGATTTTATGCATATTACAGAGACTTTATGTACTGTTAAATGGACCACTTTTTCATTCCAAACTGTAATTTTCCATGTGGCATCATTTGATCTGTCCTCACTCCAGCATTTGGTTTGATCAACTCATTTCTTCATACCCAATATGTGTGTTGTAACTTTGTCTATGGCTCTGTAGATGTGTTTGTCCTGTCTGTGAATGGAAATTACTACAGTGCTCCTGTCACTATAATATGGTGGTAGGGCAAAACATGTCATTTTAATCGATATGTTTTATTTCCATTAGCTTCTTTCAGCACTGAGCTTTAGTCTAGACAACTTACATCTGCTAATGCCAACTGCTGCCCAGTTACATAGCAGCATACCACGGTCATATGCACTTTTTTGGAAGTACCACAGGTGCTTAACCAGATTTAGAGCTTAAATGCAGCTGATCAGGAAAAGCACATCCTCCACAAAGAACTTCCCTGTGTCTGTACACCGAACTTCAGAATGGAAGAGGCAGAGGGACAACTTATTTGGGTCACTGCCCTTTGGGGACACGTCCATCTGAGAGTAACAGCTGTCCTGGGAATTTGAGCTGCAAGGCCATGGCTGCAGAGGCTTTAGGAGGCAGAAGCTGGAAAGGGCTCAAAGGGGGCAATTCCCTCTGGAGGGCATGCTTTGCAATAAATTGTTTTGCTTTTTGGTTTTTGTGTTTTTTGTTTTTTTTTTTTTTTTTTTGGATTTTATTTTTTTT
>NDXB01009541.1:190624-212252 GCA_002631895.1 Agapornis roseicollis
TTTTTTTTTTTTTTGTACCATTTAACTTTCTATTACCTTCCCTCCGCTGAGAATGACGCATGCTGCAATGCCATCACTCCCCCATTGTTAAACTTGAAATTATATCATTGGAATGATGATTTTTTGCCTGCCTGTTCCTAGGAGTTCTTGAAACAGCAGGTCTCTTCTGTACCTGTTGAATCACAGCTTGTGGTTAGTATAGCTCTAATTACAACAAAGAAGACAGTACTTCTTTGGTAACCCTTGGTCATGGTGAAATTTCTAGAGGCTACAAGAAGAATGATGTAAATTTTGAGTAACACCTACTGATCATTTTATATATATGTAAGTAGCAGGAGGAGGGATGCACGCTGATGGGGAAACACTTCTGCCAAAATAAACATCACAGAGTCCTTCTTGGCATCCATAGAACTCTACTGCTACATTAAAAAAAAGGCATGGATTTTGCATATTTAGTGATTCTGACAAGTTTTAATAAATATGGTTTATTATTATTAATAATAAAAATGCACATTTAGATAGCTCTTTTTCCTTTAATCTTCAAAGCACTTTGTAAATACCAGTTTGTTAATGAATTCTTGCAACATCCTTGAGAATTATCATGCAAATATTAAAAGTATAGAATGGTGCACCACTTTCCAGTAAGTTTTTAACCGTACACTGAGGTCTGATGTATGACCTGTATCTCTATATATCTGGAATATTATACAGTGACATAAATGCATCTAAAATCAGTAATTTCTTATGTGAAAACATAGTAGATATATCACTTAAGTCTGTATAATTCTCTATCAATCCATTTTCTAAAACAATTATTATCATTTAGCTGTGCTTGAAGTAACTGTCAGGGATCCCACCAGTGATGGTGGTTGGGATACTGGGGTGCAAGGCACTGAGCTCATCCCTGTGTGTGAGTGAAAAAGGCTGGTTCCTATCCCAGATATTTTGCAGTCTAAGTATATGATAAGAGAGAACAGATGGATGTAACAAAGAGACAGAGACATCATGAGGTTACAGTGAGAGGATTACAATTACTATAAGAAGTGGTGGTCATAGCACACCAGCTGTTTAGCCATTCTCATGTAATTTTTTAGTCATAACAACAAGAGAATGATTTGAAGGAGGATGACAAAATAACTAGGCAGACTTTTTTAAGGTCTTCTTCATATGTGGTTGTAGAAGCACATGGAAAATACCTTCATAAGAAAATAGGATGAAAAGCATTTCACCTTTGGTAAAAATGAGGTTAGAGCTAAGGATTCTAATTTGCCATATAAAATCCTGATGGATGAGACAGGGATAAGCCCTGCAGAGAGAAACTGAAGTCAGTTTGGTTCTGAAGAGAAATGCATGTGGTGACAGTGAAGTGAGGTGACAGGAGTGAAGTGCCAAGACAGAAAATGACAGGTGTGTTTTGATAGAGCTGTTTGGTAGAAGATGTTGCAGCGCTAAGTCTGTAAGAGCATCTGTTTTTCAAACTCCCTGACGAAAGCCCTGTGTCTCTTGGCTATTTTACAGGAGGTTGTTAGGATGGTCTCCTAACACTAACTTTCTGTGGCCTTCATACATGGACCCCAATTCTGTGCTTTGCAGCTGTTTTAGTCCTGTGCATGAGTAGCTTCACTCTGGCTTCATGTTCAGGTAAATCACTCACTGTGTTTGTCTATGTGCCTGAAGACCCAGTTGAAACACAAAAAAGGAGCAGAGACTTACATACCACATTTGTCTCTGATTGATGTGGTTTCCATTCTTCACTGCTCATGGTAAAGCCCTCTCCACAAACCACTCCTGAGGGTACAGATACTTTGCTGTATTGCCATTTCAGCCCTTTCAGACAGCATGTGCATGAGAGCCGCACATATCCACACTGTGTACCAAGGTGTAATGTAAACGTATACAAGCCCATTTTAAATGGAAAGCAGTCTCATTGTGGTAGCACTGGGGTCTGTGCAGATTAATCTGTCCTTTGAAAGAGGTGGTAACCCTACTTTGTGTGCTATTTCCAGTGCAAGGATTTGGGTTTTGATCAAGCAATTCATATACTTGAAGGGAGTCTTTCCAATGCCTGCAGTGGGCTCTGGACTGGAACCGTAATCTGGATGTCTCACATGCATACACATCCTTAGTTAAAATTCTCTAAATTGCTGTTACATGAGGAGGATTCCAAATCTTCTGTGAAGTGTTTCCAGTTAAGCCATTGGAAAGAAAATATACTTAATATCTTACCATCACAGTTAACGTGGATTACAGCAATTTTCTGTACTGAGTATTCAGAAGACAGGTGAATTATTGGTACACTGAAAAGACTACATAATGTCCTGACTTTTATATGCTTTCAATTTGCAAACAAAGCTGCTTTACTGTAATTTTGCCACATGACACACATATATACTCAGAAAGTTATGATCAGCTTTAAAAACAGGCTTAGAATGAATATATATATGTGAATAATATAGCGAGTGCTTCATATAGCAAGTACTTCTACTGTAATTATATTAACTCAGTTTAAGAATATTTTTAATAATATAATAGATTGCTACACCTTTTTACCAAGAAGAGATGTATCATATGACAGCTGTCCATCACTAGCCACAGAATCGTTTTACACTGACCTATATGAAAAAGCTGAAGGAGACCTCAATCAAATCCATTCTGTTGTACAGTAAAAGCAGCCATTCAAGATTTTAACTCATTTTATTTATTTCTTTTAGCAGGAAATACCAGTCTGGTCTCATAGAAAGTGCTCTGACTTGGATTTATGTGGCCTGCTTTCTATTCCTGGCTCTGTCTCTGAGTGACCTTATGAAAGTCATTTTTATCACCTATTGTTTTCAAGTGGGCAGAAAGATGTTTCCTCGCAGAATCGGACAAACATAGGCACATTTTTCCATTATCCCACCTCAGAAACCTATCCATGAGGAAGCTGCACACCTGTACACATACAAATGCCAGTCAAGTGCTTGCCTCAGAGAAGCTGTTCTGCCTCTCTCCTCTCCTCTCCCTCTCTCTTGTTCTTTATAGCATGCGGGATTCACAGTGGAGTGCGTAAATAATGTTCTTTAAATATACATAACTTGAAAAGCCTAATTACATACACACATTTCTGCTCTGGTAGGCTGAGGTGGTTTCTGAAAGCAAATGCAGCATGGACCAAAGTGAGCTTCCCAAAATATTTATGGGCTAGCTGTTCTGCTACACCCAATAGATGATAAATATTTGCTGGAAAACTGCCTTCCCCTTTAGCAGTGTAACTGTCAGACAACAGTTCATACACAGCAATACAAAGTCGTAACTTGGAAGATAATATTTTATATGATCCTAACAATATGCTCTGAAATCCTACATTTAAAATGGTTTTAAACCACACAATTCCCCAAACCATCAAATAAGCAGTAAAAGTAACATGCAGAGCCAGACACAAAACCAGAATGAAAAAGATTTTTTATTATTCTCCTCTGAATTACCATAAATGACATGCTATATTTAATTTTACAGTGCCCCTGGACAAATCATCAAATACTTTAATAACTACACAAACATTAATATTTAAATACAAGAGATCCCCTCAGTTACTGAATAATCATAACTCTGGATTGATAGGGTACTAAATGGAAAAATCTTGTTTAGACAGTTGTAAGAGGGGGGAGGGTGTTTAATGAAACAAGTTTGATGGTCTTGTCATCATAAAACTGATAGATATTTGGCACAATTTATATCTTTGCTGAAAAGAAGTTTGAGAAATGAAACAATTGTGGTGAAGATTAATTTTCCCTTCTTCTACTGGGAAAGCACAGTCCTTAAGGTCATTAGCAGGAATGGGTGACATAGATTGCACCTTACCCATTCAAGCCCTGTGCTGACTCTTGGAAAATGCACTTGTTAAAAAGCTGCAACTTCTGTACTTGTAGGATGGGCTGCACAACTATCATCACGGCTAGCTAGACTCATTTTATGAGGGTGATGAATATAGATGGTAGGAGAGACAGCATATGGAGTTCTGACTGTCAGTGTTGTTAGACCTGCCCACCCATTCCACCCACTGTCCTTAGTGGGCTTTTTTTTAATCCAGATTTTGTATTGTTACCTCAGCCACTCTCCCAATTACATGTTCTGCCTAATAATGCAAGCTCGACTACTAAAGCACAATAAGAATAGTGAACTGCAAGATATTTCTGATCCCTCCAGCACCACAAAAGAACACTCCCTTCCCTCTCCCCCAGAAAAGACCTGAAAGACTTTTAAATCAAACGCAGCCACATAAATGTGTAAACCAAAAGCCTGAAACTTTTCTAGATTTGTAGGTCTCCAGAGCTGGGACTATGTTCGTGTGTGTGTACTGCATGTCACTAAGCACACATGACACTAAGCTAATGCTAACATTTATTGAATGCTGAACAAAGGCCAGGCTTTTATGTGTATCATATCATTTTACTGGGGTGCCATAGCATTTGTAGCTAAATGAAATGCTTATGCACTGGCTGCCTGGCTGCATTTGCTTACCAGTTCCTTATATTGTTTGATTTCATGCCTCTTTCCAGGAGAGACTGTCTCTGAAACTTACCCTAAAATT
Source organism: Agapornis roseicollis (assembly GCA_002631895.1). Classification (NCBI taxonomy): domain Eukaryota; kingdom Metazoa; phylum Chordata; class Aves; order Psittaciformes; family Psittacidae; genus Agapornis; species Agapornis roseicollis. The sequence continues at coordinate 195,195 of NDXB01009541.1, forward strand.
TTCTTTTCCATTTTGGGCACCTGCTCAGACTCTGCATTTACATAACAGCTTCCAGGGAACAGAGAGAGGGGAACTGGCACAGAGACATGAGGCCTCTGAATAATAAAGGACATGGCCTGTGGGTTGGTAGACCCTGGAAGCAATGCCACTGGAGTACTCCTCCAGATGTGAACAGCTGACAAACTTAACAATGAAGGCTGCATCCAGGCCAGTTATGATGAACTAATTCAATATCCTGCTCCATTTAATAAAGGAAGCATGGAAGAATCCAGAGCTGTCTCTAAATCATATACGCAGTATCCTGCCAAGCTTGTACAGCGGTACAAAAGATGAGCAGAATAAAAAGACAATAGGGCAAAGCTAAAGGACAAAGACTGATGGAAGTCTCTGTGCTAGGAAAAAATGGGTGTTGTCACCACATCCTGATGAAAAACAAAACCCTATGGGAACTCCAAAGCTACAGACCTGGAATCAGAGCAAAGAAGATTAAAACAGTGTAAGACGTTAGCATAAACAGTGCTGAACAGAGCTAGGCAAATCTTTAAATAAGTAATTAATTGTTTCTGTCTTGGCTTTATGTGAGTAATCATAATTTATCATTAAGTTTTTGTAACTTCATTTATTTTTTCTTGTTATGAGATAGCCATAAAACAAGAAGTTGGAACTGAGTTCTTAAGAAAAGGGCTGATTACTGCCTGAGACTGACTCTGGGCTTGGGCTGCCTCCACCTCTGCTGCTGCAATAGTAATGCATGCTCCCTTGAGAGGACAGATTTAGCCACTGAACTCAACCTCTTTTTCAGGAGAAGAAAATGTAAAGAGACAGCAGTTTCCAGCAATAAAATAAAAAACAAAACCAACATAAAAGGTTTGTGCTGCACTCATCTCTCTCTCCCTTGTTTCATCTTTTCTTGAAATGGACAACCCATGCCCATCGATGAGATTTTAAGCTGTTCATGATTATCTGTAGCACTTGAGAGAAAAGCTGATTTCACTTACATGTGAACAAGAGAAAATAAGTTCTTGCCTTTTTACTTAACTCCAAAAATCTTCCTTAAACATGTCTAGAAACTGGAAATATATTCTTATAGATGACTCTCATTTGAAGACATTGAAACACTGGTGAGGAATGCAATTCTACAAAACTGTATTACTTCATGTTAAAACTGTGAATGCAATGCACTGGAATGAGTAATTGAACTCCCCAAACTGCTGTGGGATTTCTCCCTTTCCCTGTATGTGCATGGGTGTTTGCTTTTTTGTACAGACAGACAGCAACAGAAAGCCTCTGTAAAAGAATGTTTTAGTGAAGTCTTTCAATTTATTGTTAACAATTTTTTTCTAGATGCGCACACACACTTTCCTCACTGCCAAGCATCCTCTTTCCAAGACATCTTCCAAGGGCCACAATTTGAAGGTTAGAGTGGCTTTTCCATACCACTTAACTGTGCTAATTGCTTCCTATTCCTTGACAGAAACAGACATAAGCAGCTATTTTGTTAAACTATATTTTGATCAGCCAAAGTATTTTCTGGGGCTAGACATAGTCCCAGGGTATCATCCTGGAAACATGAATGAATCCTATGTGGACTAGAAATCATAAATGAAATGCTGGGAGAGTCTTCTGTTCACCAGTAATGCAGCTCACGACAGAAGCACTACCTTTTTTGAGCCTTTTGCGAAATAAAAGGTACAGATGGTTGTCTATGCATGTAACATCAGTGATGCCCAAAGCAAAGACACTACAAATATTTTACAGAGCTGTTATCACCAAATATGTACTCAGGAGGATACAGAAAAGCAGAAATTCACCTTAGGGTTATAGAAGATGGTCATGCCACTCCATTTACCACTCTGTTGTCTCTTTGTTGCCATAACCTCTCAGAAAGCACAGATTATTTTTCTACAGCAGGTTTCCTTTATGTATTTTTTTCTAGAGCAGGCTGAATTTTACTGAAGATATCACTTTACACTGACAGAGTTATACTTTAACTTTGCTAATGAAATGAATTGCTGGAACCAATTCTTAGATGAACCATTTTACATGAACTGCATGTGTGGTCAAAGTTTGGAAACAAAGTCACTGTGGAATGCAAAACTAGTTTGCACATGCAGTGACTGAAATCTTATCACTATAATGATGATGTGCATAAAAATCTGGCCTCATGAATATAGCATCTTCCAAGTGGGATTCAGGGACATCCCATGTATACTAGCTGTGCTTAGCCAGACACCTTCCCAACTGAATCTGTAACTATAGCTTCTTCCAGTTAAAGTCTGTGATATTGCAGAAGATGGTAACCAAAGTTGTTATTTTTGCTTCACAGGAGTAATAAACTTAGTTAAGATAACTGGTTGCTGAAGTATCAAGAAGGCAGTGCATACATTTGTTTCACTGTAAGACCAGGGCCTGACACCCTGCAGGCTAAACTAACATCTTTATAGATGTGTCTGTAGATACCTGCATCAGGTTGAAGAGCTCTCTACTTAAGCTGCTGCAGCCCTTCTAATTTTATGCTGCTGTTTGTTTCCTGGCCTGGCATTGTCCTTTAACACTTAAGTATTTTACCAAGACGTGATTTATCTTGAGTAGTTTTCATTCAAGCTTTTTTTTTCCCCCTGCTTTATCCTCTATTAAGCTACTACAATATGTTTTTATATTAATGCAGATTCTTTTACTGTGCAATATTTTGGCATCCCATGTCAGGAAGGTGCATGTAAGTAAAATACGGAGGTGCACAGCCTTGAAGGCGTTCTCTCCTGGAGTGAAGGCAATATGTTTATTTAGGTACACAGAAATAATCTCTGGGTTTATGTGCCAGTTGAACTGTCATTGGCACTGTCAGTTTCATCAGGTAGCTCTCATTCAAATATGACAGGAGTCTCTGTCATTACCTTGGTCAACAGAAATGCCACCAGGCTCTAGGGGACCTCCAACCCCATGCTCCAGGTAAACCAACAATATCCAATAGTTTTGGTTCTTGATGATTTTCTTCTTGCATATCTTTCTGTAATAGGCTGAAAATTAGTGTGTTTCACTGGTGGATGTGATTACCCTGATCCTTCTGAAGCACATGATGACTTTCATCTGTTTTAATAGCTGCTGTAAACATGCAGACAAAGCAATGGTGTACTATGAGTACAGAAAATAATCGAATCATCTGGTTTTAATGAAAGTGTGTAAAACTCTTAAGCACACTTAAAACACATGAGCCAAAAGTTGATTGAAAATATAAAGCAGCTTGTCCTCAGCATATTTATGATTTACATCAGATTTAAATGCACCATAATACACTTGGGTCAGGTTGAGAGAGTTGGCTTTGAATGTCTGGAATAATATGTAAGGTGCAGAAAAAATGTGCATTTGCAGCAGATCTGCTCTGATGGAACAGCAGTAATAATGAGGCTTCAGATCTTTGAGCTCCTGGTGACATGAGAAGATCGCAGGAGCTTAAAGATCAGCAGACACATGGCCCATTTTCCAAGACAGGTAACATGGATGCCTCTGAAAATCTCATTGAGAATGCTGATAGTTGATGCAGGGGATGAATCCTCCTTTAGCTGGGTATCTCCTATGGCTGCAGAGAAACTGTTCATTGCTATGTTCATTTGCAGGGAGCTGTAGCTCTTTGAGCAAGCCTAGCATGTCCTTGGGGTGGGACTTTGTCCCACACCCCAGACCAAATATAAAGGAGACTTTATTATGGGTATAAAAGTGCAAGAATCACCAGGCTGACTCAGATCTCTCTGCTCCAATGACCTATCTCTGGTGGCGGCCGTTACCAGATAGCTCAAAGGAAGGTGTCAAAGCTGAAGGAGCTCACTTTCAGAGTTAAGACTCAACTAAAACCAGAAGCAAGCTTTAATTTGTTTTGTAAAGCTGTCGTTATCTCTGACAATTCTGGATAGTTTAGTCTCAGTGCTAAACCTGATAAATCCTTGGCATCAAGGACTTCCAGGAGTGAAAGGCTTCCATTAGATAATTATGGGTTACATGAAACCATTCCCTCATTAGCTTTGAATTTCTCACTTCTAAACTTCATTGCATGTCATTTTGTTCTTGCATCACGATACAGGGAGAACAGAAATTCCTGACCTACTTTTTCTATTCTATTCATAATTTTGTATCATATAGTCCTCTCCCCTCTTATTTGTCTAATTACTTAATTAAGAACTCCTCCATTTACTCAGTTTCTCATCAGCTACTTTACTTAAAACCACAGCACTTATTTTCTTCGTGACTAAATTGTATGCTACAGACAGGAATAGGAGAAACTGAGGTGCTCACAGCTATTTGCGGGGGCAGGGAACTGATTCTATGAAGTTATGTTTTGTCGTGTGTACTTGTATACTACTAATGGTATGTTGAGCAAGAGTGCTTGCTGGTCCCAGGTCTACAAGAAGTCTAGGTCCTGTTCTGAGCTTGTACCTCCCATGAAAGCACAAAATCTGCAATTAGATCCTGACATATGGCAGAACAAGATGAGAATTCTGTGCCTGCTTACATGACTTCATACAGAAACACCAGATGCAGCCTAGCCCTGCCAAAATAATGAAGAGACATTGACCATTTAATACAAAATAAGATCTCTCAAAATGCCTTCTTCATGTTTTTTTTTTGTTTGTTTTGTTTTTTTTTTAAAAAAAGAGCACATTTGGAGTAAAAGTTTTTACTATAAGCCAAAATGTCTTTCCTGTCTCCAAAACGCTTATCTAATAGGAATGAAATAATGACACTAAACTTTTCAAGATAAAAATCACAAGTTGCATGGTTAGAACACCATTTTTTTAGATGGCCCATGCAGTGGAACTTGACTACTCAGAGACTTGCTGTATTCTCAGTTGTGTTACATCGAAGCGGAAGCACTGTATGCTGAAGATTCAGGGCAGTGTAAGATAAAACAGAATTAGGCCCTCATGAAATCTTAATGCGTTGTGAAGCTTTCCAGCTCACATACATACCCCAGTGAGACTGGGAAAAGCCTAGTTCAAAAAATGTCTAGCAGTGAGAGGATATGGTTCAGTTCTGCTGCAATCTAATGAAAGATGAACCGAACTTACAAATCTCATAGGATTTTTACCTCAGTTGTTATAGATAGGTATGTAGATGGTATACCTAAGCTTAACAAAAGAGGGAGGAAGAGAAAAGTCTGGAATTATTTAAATGCTTTTTCTCAGAATAGCCTCATAAACCCCTTGTCTGATTAAAGCCCCCACAAAAATGCCCGCATACTAAACAACTAAAAATAAACAAAAGGTGTTCTAAAGATGGCACCTTACAAGTGAGAGAATTTCCATCAGCTTTTGGCTTAGTTAGCTGACAGTCTTTTCTGCATGGCAGATGCTTGCAGGCTCAGTTTTAGGACAGGTTTTTAGTTACCCAAATTGACTGAATGCTCCCAGAGGTTGCTTGAGTGTGTGGTTAAGGGCTTGCTGCTCAGACAGGCTATATAGAAACACTCAAAAGACCCTGCATGCTCTTCTTGATCCTTGTGATTTATTTATATGAATAAGCCACCAGGCCCAGACTATGCTTTTCATACACTACTCATTTCTAGGTCATTCTGCACATTACAACACTTCCCTTACAACCACCAAACAAATTAATATTAGCATAGATATGCAAGACTGTTGCTTTTGTTAAAAGCAGTCAGTGTTGAGAAGGCTTTGGGATATAATCTTAGAAAATTAGGGTCCAGACCTGAAGGCTTTTTAGAAAGGGACAATCATGGGCCTGGATGATATTATTAAGTGGGAAATACTGTACTGACAGCGTGACTACAGTAAAATTGAACCTCATGTTTATGCTGGTGGACATGATGGGAAGGGATTACACCATCATTCCTTCATGTAATGACCACATTGTGAAGGGTGGAACACAGATGAGTTGGGCTTGGGCCAGTGGCTGCTCCAAGAACTGCCTACTGATGTGCAGAAAGGATGGGGCATGTTTGACAATCAGTTTTTAGTGCTTTGAAGTTAACCATTACTTGTAGTCACACTGCATGGTTCTGTCAGCAGTGGGCAGGTAAAGAAATACAAGTGTGTCAAGTTTCTCTGTCTCCCATATGGATTATCTTCCCTTCGGTATGAGTGGGAGTGAACCAAAAGTAGTCATGAGATGAACCAATTTCCTTTACAGGCTTGAATTCAACTTCCTAAATTAATCTAATACACAAGTTGCTTTGTCTTCACTACTTTTTTAACTTAATTTAACTACCTCTGGCTAGCTCACAAAGATACCGACACAGCTTCTTATTTACTGACTGTGATGTGCATCCCTACTATTTTTTTCTTTAACCTCAGTTTGGTGGATTACCAGCTACGAATAGGGCTCTGGATATTTGACACTGGCTACTATTATTTTTCCAGTGACAAAAAGAGACCGATCACTTTCCATGTACCAATACAAGGTTTTATGCAGGCAAATCCTGAGTTAGCCCACACTTAATATTTTTTTTTTTTTTCCCAATAACAGATATTGACTACCATCTTCTACAGCCTTTTCCTCCTTTTAAAGAAAGGAGGGCTATATTCCTACCTGAGACAGCTGGGCATGTCTGAGCAGAACTGATCATTCCCTCTTTCTGAACTGGATAAAGATGGTGCTTGATCAGGTAGGTTTTGAAGAGCTCTGAGTCAGCAAATCCTCAGCAGCTGAGTATTCTGTAGCAGGACCAGGAATCAAGAGTTAAATATGGCAAGTAGGAAGACAGGTATCTCAGGATATGAGCAGTCATTTCCTCTCTAAAAGGGGCATGATATCCAAGGAGGAAAACCTAGGAAGGATTTGTCTTGCCTCCACATGCACTAAGTGAGGCATAGGTATGAAATATCCCTGATGAGAAGCTAAGCAGCATACGAGGGATGAGAAATGAGAAGTGTCAGCTCTGGATGAGTGTGCCAGTGGCAAGGAGGTAATCACAGAGAAATGATTAAACTGGAGACTGCTCTTGAAGAAGGTCTGACCCATTGCTGTGTGTCCAGTTCTTTGTGATGGTACTCATGGGAATAGCTGGAAGAGGCTGCTTTAGACCAGCCAGTGAATGCTAGGCCACATGCTTTCTGTTCCACAATAGCCAGACATCCGTTATCTTCCACGTAGCTCCATGCCACAGGTCACTTCCCAATTGCCAGTGTCCTCCAGCTGCTCTCATTTCACAGACTCCACTATGAAATTGCTTCAAATAAGGCACTAGAACTGCAGATGCCCTTGGCATTTGGAGGAGGCATCTGCAGCATTTGATTTTCTTTTGCTTCCTTCTGCTTCCCTGCCCTGTTGTCCCTGGATCCTGCCTTTACTTCTTTCTTGGTCCTGTCCTTGTACCAGCTGCTTTGGCCAAAATGCTCTGATTGTCACTGAAAACCCTCTTCTTATATGCTGAACATCTCTGCATGAGCAGACCTCATTATCATGTGGCAAGAGGTCATTTACATATGCAAATCAGGTTAATGAGAGTAGAACTGTAAAAGGCTTCATTCCAGAGGCATTTGCATATCTAGCTTTAGAAATATTTGAGTGCTCTGCCCCTAGCTGTGCAACCAGGACACAGAAGCCCTGGCAGTATGTCTTCAGTTGTGATTATATCCACAGACAGCTGCCATCCTGGTTTGCAACAGCTACTATCTGAGGTATTGGCTCATTTGAGCACAGGGTAGTTGTGTAATGTGCACTTCTGCAACAGACTACTAAGAAGCAGTCAAGCCTTGGCCCTTACTGGGACAACATGCAGGCTTCTGACAGGTAGATATATGCAATTTAGCATGAAGAATACAATTTCCTATGGTGCTGTCACTAATGCGTGCCCGCTGTATGATGAATGAGGAAAACAATGCAGGTACCAGGCACGGCTCTCTAGGAAGAATATATTCTAGGTGATACAGCACCACACCAAATACTAACTGGGCCTCCAGCCCCCAAGAGTACAAGGAAAGCTCTCTTTTGGAGGTTTGCAAATCACCCATGATAGAGCCCCAGTTCCCTCCTCAGCCATGGACAGAATAGGCAGCTGCCTGTCCTTCTCTTAAATGGGTTCCAGACAACCCTGTTAGTTGCCTCCCAAGTGTCTAATTGTGAAACAAATTTGCACAGAGTTTTTCAGAAGAAGCGTCTTTGGCTGAGTTTTTTTTTTTTTTTCTTTTTCCCAGCCGTTTTGTTTTCAGGAAGAAACACAAATGCTTTCTCAGGTACTGCTGCCAGAGACCTGTGGGCCTGATTCCAGAGAGAAAAGGCAATTACCTCATAATTTCTGATAAAAGTTACTGGTTTTCCCTTTGCTCCACCCAGTCCCCCTGACTAAGCTAAGCTTGTTTCTGGCACGTCCCAATGGCTAATATAAAAGGCACTCCTTGAAGGAGGTAGTTCTCTGCTGTGACATACAGTACTAAAACCTTCTATATGGCTGCCAGGCAAAATGCCAGGTGCATGACACAACCTCTACCACCTGTAAACAAAAGGAGGAGGCTCTTACAGCTCCTCCAGAGCTATTGCTGTCCCTGTGCCTTCAATCAGTAGGCAGAACTCTGTACATCTTTCAGCCGGCCAAACACACAGTAATTCAGTGTGCTTAGCACATGGTTTTGGTGATGATCCTGTATGTATTAGACTGGAATGAGTTGGGATCTTTGCCAACCCCCAAAGCACAGGATCTAAAACAGAATGGCCCATTATTCATGCTCTCATTTTATCTCTACCTCCATTCATTCTTGGACATTCCTGTCCTAATCCCATGTCTGCATGCAGATATAGAGAATAATTTACCATAATTCAAATAACTGTGTCCAACAATTCAACAGTATGTCCAGTCTCATATGCTACTGTCCGTGGATATTTTCTCATTTGGTCTTGCACTTTTAACTGTAATGCATTGGTGTGGGTCAAATGCCACTGCAGTAACTCCTTGGATTCATTCCTGTATTGCAACACTTTGCCTGGAGCTATTCTCAGCAGCTCTAATATGACAGACAAGATAAACTATCTTTGTCTATAGAAGCAAAAATTGCACTTACATTTTTGTCTGTACTTCCTGGGACTGAACTGGTTCCTCCTTTCAGCTGATGGCTATTGCAGAAGAACTGCTTCTGTCCATATACAAGTATACAGACACTTTGGCATTTGCTACTTCATGACATATCACTGAATGGATACCACCATCTAATAAGCCATATTCTTTTGCATGGAGTTGGTCTGCAGACTGAAGATGAGATTCTCGCACCTTGGAACAAAGCACATATTTATCAGTGTGCCTGAAAGACTGGATACCCCTCAAGTCCTATGCCATGCACTCTGTGCACTCACATACCAGAGGTACAGCAACACAGCTGAGCAACCTATCTTAGTGAGAGCACAGCTGGATGTGGTCATCACTTTACCACTGACTGCTCACAGCTATGAGAATCCCCTCATGTCTGAGAGCACTCAGGACTAAGTAAGCAGTCAGCATCCCTTCTGTGCTCTCTGACTGTCACCTTTGGAAGCTGATCCCTCAGAAAAGCATTCCATCACTTCAAAGCAGAACTGTCCTACACTGTTCAACAAATTCTGCCACACAGGTTTGCTAAGAGAGGAGACAAGCAAAATGAAAATTGCTAAAATAAATACCTGTGGGGCTAACGAAAACTGATTTCTTGTTTCCATGTTTGAATTGTACTTTTCAATTATGAAAATTCAACTTCAAGTATCTCAAACCTAGTGTCTTTGTTGTTTCTGGAGGAGCGTCTTTGTCCCCCTTCCATTACGCTCATATGTAAAACTCCTCACACAGAATACAATTTACCTCCTTGTGTAGCATGAGATCAGAAGCCAGATATTCTGTTTAGTAAAAGAGGGCTTAGGAGGTGTTCTGTTTTACATAAGCAATAGCCTAAAAGCAGCCAAACCAGAAAGGCAAAGAAAACTTAATCACTTCTAGGAAAAGGGAGCAGCCCTCTCATTATCGTTCACTTGTTGGAATTACATATATGGGTTTTTTTAAAGGTATTAATAATAAACAGTTTTTCACTTGACTGCTTTTCAGGTTGATAATATATCTTCCATATTTTGCTTAAAATCCAGTCCTTCATATTTTAAGAACACTGAACTGATTTTATTGCCAATTCTGAAAAGTGTTAACAGGAGTAAATCACCCCTCAAATTACTGCTGTTGTTCCCTTGCCCTGAGCCAAATTCACTGCTAAGCACCTCTGACCACACAGCTCATATAAATGTTCATAATAGAGGAAGCCTCTCACATCTGCTTATTCTCACACGATTAGAAAAAAACACCTTACAAAAAGCTATGTCACTGTAGGTTTTATGCATACATACACACATATATATATTTGGTTATAGCTTACTTCTTCATGATGTATGCTCTATAATCAGCAGAAAAATTTAACTCAGATATGCAGATGCCCAAAAAAGTGCATAACATTAAAAAAAAAAAAAAAAAAAAAAAAAAAAAAAAAAAAAAAAAAAANATAACAAAGAGAAAGAAAAACTGTCCTAGTTCCTAACATCTCATGTACTTTATTAGACTTTTTTCTACAGTTAGGGCTTTTCTAGGACAGTTATCCTGGAAGGTGAAGAGAAGAGCATAGAAAAGGCAGTGCTGGTCAGAAGAACAGTATCCTGTTCCACATGAGAGACCAAGTCTTTAAAAAAAAAAGAGAAAAGGAAAGAAAAAGAAAAGAAGGAAACTAAAGCTATTTGGTGGTGTCAATTTTCATTGTGCGCTACATTGCGGGAGAGCTTTTGAACTCTGGTATGGAGGAGCTTTATTAGAAACCAATTCTCCTCAGTGACCTCTGGAGGCTTAGTCTTATACAAGAGCAAGCCAGGTGCCAAAATGAAAGGGGAAACTCATTATACAGAGGTGTATTTCTGAGGTAAGAGGCAAACACAGTGAATTGCAGCAAGTAGTGTTGCAAGTGATGAGTCTAAAATATTCCTGAAAGAAATGAAAGAGGTTTCTTTTTTTTTTTTCTCATCTTCTGTATTAATTTCCCCTATCTTGTTCCACTTGTAATGTCTCCCTTGCTTTTGTTCCCGCCATTCCTATGATATACTGTTTCTTTCCGTCCATAATCTTCTGCTCTTCTGATGCCCCCTATTTCTCCTTCCTAATTCTCATCCCATTATAGTCTTTGTCTGTCCTGTTTTCCTCTTTCCCTCAGTTTATTTCCCTCTTTTTTTGCTCCCTCTGACTTAGAGTGGCATAAGTTCATATGAAAGCTTAGCACTATAATGATGAACTTCAGAGAAAAAAGTGAAATGGCAAATTACTTTGTATTATATAAGCTGGAATTAGTAAGTGCTGTTACAGAATTCCAGCTCAACAGAAGAGCCATCATTTACTATCTGGAGAGCTCAGAGTTTCATTTCGCGTACAGTACTGCACTTTGCTCCATCTTTGCTGATAGACTGGCAAAGCCAAAGCAACTTAGTTGAAAATGAAATTATTTCAGGAACTGTGAAATACTGTATGATATAACAGCCAACATAAACCCATCATTCTCTGTGTTTACATTGGTACTGATTCTTAACAGCATGCTGTTAACCCAGCATAAAGCTCTGCTGCTCTAAAACAATTCAGGTACAAGGACAACTCTTTTACAGCCAATCATGCTCCATACCTATAAAGAATTATCAATCTAAACTAGCATGTAAGTTAATGCTGACCCCTTGGCAGCTTAAATTTATATTGTGACCAACAGACTTACTCATCTCCCACCGCTGAGAGTTGTAACCCCATGATCACTACATGCACATCCTCACTATCACAAGAATCAATAGATGCTCGTATTATACACATTATCAAATCCAGCTGCTTGTCAATTAACCCAGTATGACATCTGCAAGGAGGATTTAAATAAGGAGCATAATATTATGCTGTGTGGCTGATGAAGTGAAAAAGTAGGCTCTGACAAGGCTTACCATTTGGCCTGCTATCACAGCATCCATCTTCTGAGTGGAAGTTATTTATGCTCCCACTGAATTATGGCATGTATTCAAATATTAGCAAAGCTGCAGTGTACAAAAAATGTAACATCTACAGTATGCTGTGGCTGGATACAGCTCTTGGGGTTATCTTGAAAGCATAATTCCTCCTTTAGGAGCATGTCTGTCTGTCCAGGACTTATGAGTGGATTCTTTTCATCTTAGACAAAAAGACGCTACTGAAAAAAGTACTGGAGTAGCAGATGTGCTCTTCAGCAGATACATGTACAGTGGAAAGGGCACCTTTCACAGCACTGGCTAAACAGAAGTTCTAATTGGAAAGAATCCTGACTTTTAGAAAATAAAATGAGGTACAGCTTTTTTCCGCCGCAGGAAAAACATATGAGCTGATGAGGATAATGAAATGCAACATGTTGACAAATGAGTTGAATCTGGACACTGTAAAAAAACTAAGCTACTTTATAATTTAAAACAGCAAAACTGCCCCTAATGTAATGAGATATCCCACATACAATCAGTGTGAGCACATGGAACAACTGTCCTCCCAGTTAATTTGACAGCACCAGCATTGGCTTCTTCAGCTGGAAAGACATCTCCTGCTTGAACTAACTGATGATCTACAAATCTGAGCGAGACAAAAAGAAATCTCTCCGGAAGTTTGTAACAAGTGAGATAAAGTCAGCTTAAAGGGTTCCTGCTATGTTTAGCTCAAAATTTAGGCTCTGTGTCAAATACCTTGTTACCGACTTAACTGTGATAGAAGTCTTTCCATTAAGAAATACTCCAGTGGATACAACTTGGTTAAAAGACAGATAAACCTCAATAGTATCTGTGGAACAAACCTGTGGCATAGTGCTGCTGCTGCATGAGACAGCCATGATGCGTATTAGAAGAAAGGCTGTCTAATATCTTTCCATTGCTCAACTCGAACTCAGAATAGAAATATGGGTCAAGACCTCAAATTTGGGAAATGAATATCTATACAGGCATTGTAAAAACATACTACTGCTGAATCCAGTATTATTTCAGGCTACAGACTGATCGCAAATATCAGTGTCCACATCCACTGCTATTGCAGGCAGTGGGAGCTCTTCTATTGACTTTAATACTACAGGCTACAAGGTTCCATGAAAAGTTTGGTTTCATTCTCCATCATTGACTTCCACAAAATAATTTCTGGTTTATGATGTTTTAGTCCACACTTCTGTATGCATTATTTCAAATTCTTGGCATTTCTTGTATTAATGCATGGCTTAATAAGCCCTGTTAAAGCATGGAAATACAACTTTAACATTCTTAAATTAGGAAGCTGCCTGAATTTGAAATGGCTTAGAACAATAGGACAGCAAACTAAAATATTTGCCTCTGAACTCCCTAGGTCAATAGGTGTCCAAGTGTAAAGCCTCAGAGGAATCATGTATCTTCAGGAAACAGGCAGCATAAAGACAAAGGAGGATCTTTTTCTGTGCTGCTTTAACAATGAGTGAGAACACAACTGAGATTTGGCTTTTTAAAAATTTGGCTGATTTAATAGGACAAGGTCTTTCTGGAACAGAAGCTAAACAAACCCTCTTCACCTCTCCCTTTTGCTCAGTTCTTAAAGGAAGTTGAAAGCTCACCTGTTTTTGTACATGGTAAGGATATAGTTTACTAAATAGCAACTTAGGCATTTTGCAACATGCTTATTCCTGGGGTCGATGTAAGCTTCTGAGAAACAAGGCTGCCATGGAAAACTGGAAGACTCACAGGGACTGTAGGCTGCATCTTTGGAAAGTGTTGCCATGGTTGCAATGGAGTGAACCTACCCCTTCCTCTGGTTCTGCCATAAAACTTGGAGCAGTGACGAAGTGTATGTTTCAAGCAGCCAAATTACGGGCACAAGGGAGTAAGAAACAGGAATATAACCGCAGAGAGATTCGGGCAGTCAATGGAAGGGTACTCCAAACTGTGACACTGACAATGCAGCCCCTTGAGAAAGAATGGCCATTCCTCTGAAACCACATGGCAAGTATCTCCTGAAAGGTGAAGAGCATGTGCATGAGTGTGTGTGTGAAGGTGGGGATTGTTACCCTGTCTGTGACAAAGTAAGGAGTCAAAACTGTGAAGACATGGATGAATGTTGTCATGGTAAAAAAACAGTGAGCGAAATTTTGCTTATTAGGTATGGAAGGATGTAACAGGCTACTTGTCAATGATGGAGAACTAAGATAAGACAAAGTAAACCTCTCCAAACAATCATCTGTTCCACTTGTATATTCTGCATGGAAATATCTGATAAAAAAAAAAAGAGGGCTGAAAACTCCTGAAGCTCTCTCCCATGGCAAACTGTGAAAAACTACACACAGCTAGAGAAAATGACCCCTGTCCTATTACAACACAGCTTTCTACTGAGTTACTAACCTGTAAAAATCATAAATGACTTATTTTTACAGAGAAGTAATCATCCAGACAGAAACATATACTCAGCTACCTGCACTACACTCCCTCAAAGCAACAAAGAATAGATACGCACCTCGATTTTGCAAAGAAAAACTCTGCATGCCTGTGTGAGTGTGTCACAGTTGTAAGTGTAAATAGTGTAAGCAGTAAGTAATGACGATTATTTATCTCAACTTAGAATATATTTGAGACCTCCAAGCAGAGAAGTAAGGGCTTGTGTAAGCTGCACAAATCTATTTATCCCTGTCTCATATTAAGTGTGGCCAGGCTATAAAGAATCAGGGATGCAAGTATCAAGAGAGCTAAAATAGAACAATACCAATGATGGTCATAATAATACATTTATGTTTCTTCTCTTTTTGGTTCCAGAGCTGCTACAGCACATAATGTAAGTTTCTGCTGCAAATAAAAGGATCAGAAACAGACTTTTTTCCTTTCAGATGAAAGCCAAAATTCTTCCTTGACTTGGGGAACTGGAACTTTAAAGAATTTCTACCACAGAACATCAGCATCACAAAAAAATCCTGAGAGCTGACAACATGGTATTACAAGAAGTACATTTATGAAATGAGTAAAAATTGCACACCAGTGCAAATCACGGCTACACCTTGTTCAAAAAGAGCCACATGCTCAATGTCAAAAATGGGCAGAACTCCAAGTAAGATGTGTACTTGTCAATTAGTGGATGAAATTTAATATGTAAAGGAAGAAACATATTGCGCAGAAGTGAAGATGGCTCAG
Source organism: Agapornis roseicollis (assembly GCA_002631895.1). Classification (NCBI taxonomy): domain Eukaryota; kingdom Metazoa; phylum Chordata; class Aves; order Psittaciformes; family Psittacidae; genus Agapornis; species Agapornis roseicollis. The sequence goes on from NDXB01009541.1 coordinate 210,312, forward strand.
GGAAGAGTAACATGGAAGGATATAGGCTCTTCAGGAAGGACAGGCAAGGGAGACAATGAAGGGGTGTCACCCTCTATGTCAGTAGCCAGCTGGGGTGTGCACAGCTTTGCCTAGGGATGGATAAGGAGCCAATCCAGAGCTTATGGATCAGGACAAGGGATATTACAGTGGAGGTCTCCTACAGGCCATTGAACATGGAAGACTGAGGGATGAGGCCCTCTATAGACAGATAGGTTCACAAACCCTGGTCCTCATGGGGAACTTCAACCACCCCTGTATGTGTTGGAAGGACAACACAGCAGGGTAGAAGCAATCCAGGAAGTTCCTGGAATGCATTGATAATAACTTCCTTCTCCAAGTGATAGAGGAACCAATGAGGACAGGGGCCATGCTGGACCCTATCCTTACCAACAAGGAGGGGCTAGTGGGGAATATAAAGCTCAAGGGCAGCCTTGGCTGCAGTGATCACAAAACAGTGGAGTTTGAGATCCTTAGGACAGTGAGGAGAGAGCACAGCAAACTTACTACCCTGGACCTCAGGAGAGCAGACTTTGGCCTCTTGAGGGATCCACTTGGTAGAGTACCATGGGATATAGCCCTGGAGGGAAGAGGGGCTTTCCCTGGAGGGAAAGCTGGTTAATAGTCAGGAATCACGTCCTTCAAGATCAGAAGCAATGCATCCCAACAAAGACAAAGTCAGTCAAGAAGGCCCAGAGGCCTGTGCGGATGGACAAGGAGCTCCTGGACAAAGCCAAACACAAAAAGAAAGCCTCTAGAGGGTGGAATCAAGGGCATAGATACATAGAAATACATAGATATACATAGAAACTATCCAAGCAGACAGGGATCAGGCTAGGAATGCTAAAGCCCTAACGATTAAATCTGGACAGGGATACCAATGACATACAGATAAGATTCTATAGGTACACTGGGAATAAAAGGAACCATAAGGGAAATGTGGGCCCTTCTCCATAAGGAAACGGGTGACCTGGTTAGCTGGGATATGGAGCAGGCTGAGGTACTCAGTGACTTTCTTTCCTCATCTTCACCAGCATGTGCTCCGACCACAAATCCTGAATCACAGAAACCATAGGCAGGACTGGGAGAATGAAGAACCACCCACTGCAGGAGATCAGTTTTGAGACCTTCTAAAGAACCTGAAGGTGCACAGGTCCATAGGACCTATTGAGATGCATGCACAGGTCCCAAGGGAACTGGCAGATGAAGTTGCCAAGTCATTATCCATCATATTTGAGAAGTCCTAGAAGTCTAGTAAAGGTCCCACTTACTTGGAAAGGAAAACCCATTTTTAAAAACGGAAAAAAGGAAGACCTGGGGATGCACAGGCTGCTCAATCTCCCCACAGTGCTTGGCAGGATCATGGACTAGGTCCTAGTGGAGACTATGCTAAGGCACACGGACATTAAGGACGTGATTGCTGACAGCCAACATGGCTTCACTAAAGGTAAGTTGTGCCTGGCAAACTTGGTGGCCTTTTACAACAGGGTTATGGCATTGGTGGATAAAGGAACAGTGACTGATGTAAACCACGTGGATTTATGCAAACTCTTTGACACTGTCCCGCACAGCATCTTTGTCTCTAAACTGGAGAGACACAGATTTGAGTGGTAGTGGTGACTACTGATAAACAGCTTTTGGCTGGCTCACCTGAAGCCTTGCAAGCAGAACGTATACAGATCTCCTTGGCTCCATCAACACAGACAAGCTGGTTTGTGCACAATTCTGAATCCTCACAGGCTCGGGTGAGTTTCACAGCATTTTGGAGAACACTTGCATGTATTTTCAGAAAGGAGCTCAAGGCTTAAAACGGCAGGCACTGCCTCACCCCCCCCCCCCCCCCCCCCCCCCCCCCCCCCCCCCCCCCCCCCCCCCCCCCCCCCCCCCCCCCCCCCCCCCCCCCCCCCCCCCCCCCCCCCCCCC
>NDXB01009541.1:214439-228486 GCA_002631895.1 Agapornis roseicollis
CCAAAACCCCCCCCCCCAAAAAGCCAACTTGTTCCCCCCTCCCCCCCTTTTCCTTCCTTGCTGCAGAGCCACAGGGATTCATGATACCCGACATGAAAGGGCAAACCTATTTTGTTGCAGTCGCGAGTTTTTAAAGCTAAACTTTCCGTGCATGCTTTCACTGTTTAAGAAATACGAAGCTGGAAGGTTCTGCATACATTGCTGGACTTTACGTGAGAAAGAGGGAATTACAATAGTGTTGACCTTTTCTTTGCTCAGAAGGAGGTGAGTCAACTTCCTACACAAAGACTTGAATCACCCGCGTGGCACATTACAATATAATCTGGCTTATCCTATATGCTTGTGCTCGTGTACACATGCACAAGCACAAGTGGGGATTGCAGTAGAAGAGCAGGGAGGAGAGCCACCACCTGGAAGGCTGAACATTCCTGGGAGGAGTTTATGTTGGCTGTCATAGAAAGGGGGCATTGCTGATCCAGGGTTGTCATGTCATCCAAGTGGGAAACCTTGCTATCAGTTCAAGTTTCCCGTTGAGTTACCATCTCTTTTGTTGTTGCCTTCTGGCAGGGCTCACCCTAGCTGCTGCTGAAGACTTCTCCAGCTTAATTCAGACCTGTTGCTGTTAATTGTGTTACAGTAGCATCTACAAGGTCCCATGCAGAGTATGAACCACAGTACCAGCTTCATGCAGATACTCATTGACAGGCAGCTTTTCAAATGGTGAGACAGAATGAGGAAGGTGCACGGATGGTTTGTTTAAGGCTGTGGAGGTCTCCTGACTCCCAGGTAAATGTAGGCCGTGTTGTCTCACCATGTGGCGTTTGAGCATCCTTAGCAGCAGCTGAATTACAGTAGCAGTGATGATTTCCATCATGAATAAGAAAAAGGAATAACTTTTTCCTAGCCTTATAGTTTTTGTCCAATATTTATTTAAACAAAAATGTTTTGGGGCACATCTTCGTGTGTTCCAACAAATATAATAATTTCCCTCAATTTTAGTTATTTATTTACACCACTGGGAGATCTGGTCATTATAAGGTAGTTTTCTTTCTCTGGAGGAATGATACATAGGTAACAGAGCCAGGCTTGGCATTGACAGATATGTGTGTGGTATCAATGAGTTTGTATGATGTCCTTTCTTTTGTGTCTGACAGGACACACCAGAAAAGTCCTAACAACCCTGCTTTAGGGGCTGAAATCTTTTTTTTCATTGGATTTTTAATTGTTTGTCCATATATATTAATTAATCTTTATTTTGGCAGTCTTTGGAGAAAACTGGTGGAAAGGCAGTGTTAGATAGCAGGACAACTTGAGGATGGCTGTTTTGTAACTATGAGGATTTCTTCTATTAGATGTAATTCATTGATTTTAAAATGATGATGACAACAATAATAAATCCTCTTGTTTCTTCAAGACAAACTGCAATAGAATACAGAATGTACTGAGCTGCCATTGTCACTTATTATCCTGCAAACACATGGAAGACAACGGAAGGTCATATATCTAAATTAGCTCTTCCAGGTTTGTGCTCATGGAAGGTACCAGATTAATAGCCTAGGAGAATGAAGAGCTCCTTTTATTCTCAGAACAGGTACAATCACAGGATCTTTCCCACACCTTACCGTACTCTTCACTGCCTCAAACCATTTTTGGGATAGACCACAATTACACCTGGAACCTGCATAGACTTGTGTGCTTAAATATATTTGTAGAGCTAAGTCATTAGTACTAAGAAGCTGTGGAGTCCTGAGAGGCTGCGGAGGCTGAGCTATCTGCTGAGAATGCTAAGAAAGTTGTGAATTATTCAATTTTTATGAGGATACTTGTGAAATACCACTGGAACATTTCATGTAAGACAACAGTCAGTCAGCAGATTACCTGCTTCCATCCTGGTCTAGATTTGGTCTATGAATGAATGGCTCTCAAGCCCTTAAAAATGCCCATGGCAAGCCTGTCCTATTATTTCCACTACTGTTTTTTCATCCAAATACCACAGGGATGAGCACAATGAGAAAATGAAAATCAAATTGCCTACCAAGAGCTGACCATATGGGGCAGCTGGTTGCTGCTTCCCAGCCCCCTGCCTGATATCTCTTCCCTGCCTCAGATGACGTGATACTGAGTGCTAGTCAGTCTCTGTCACCCCTTCCAAATCTGTTTTTATGCTGCGTAGAAGAACTTCAGGTTTTATATTTTCTGAGAATGTGTTTTCATCTCCCTATAGCTTCCTTGGGCCTCTGCAGGCTACAGCTCTTTGTTTGGTGTTCCCCTCTGTCGTTTCTCCTCCTTCCCCCTCTCCTCTTCTGCTCCCTTGAATGTGAACGCTGGGCCTAGAAATAAGGAAAGGAGACCAAGAGGAAAACGTGTCTTGCTGAGGCTTGCCAGATATCCAAGTTGCATGTGGAGAGGCAGAGTTTCAGCTTATGTCTGGCTTGGACAGGAGCATAGAACATTCAACATCCTGTTGCTCGTCTTGCACCAGGCAGACAGCACAACTCTTCAGACTGACACCTGGAGGGGCTGGAAGGGCTGGAGGAGCCAGGAGTTACTGCTGTGTTGAACTGAGGTGGATCTGGTGGGTTAGTTTTGCTGTCTGTGCCGAGGGATGCATTTTATGTTGCATGTTAAGAATGAGGACACTGGGAGGAGGAGAGGTGTCTGCAATCAAATACTATCACCTACTCAGGCAGAGGCCTGCAGTGCAGGTTTCCTCCTGGCAGCTTATCTGCTTGGAGTGTCTGGCCCTTGGTTTCTGCAGGGTTCTGCAACAGTGATGTGTGGTAAGTTATTATTATTTGCTTGTTGCTTCACCCTTCATGTGAGCCAGTAAAAACTGGGTCCCACTGTGCTTGGCAGCATGAAAACTGTAGTACTGTGTCCTGCCACCCAAAGAATTTAGTCTGAACAGACAAGGCAGGCAAGGGCATGAGACAGAGGTGTACAGAAAAAAACTCCAACCACCAAACAAAGAACCCCGTGCGTTGAGTTACAGACTGTTTTCTGACAGTTCCAGGAAAGAGTACGGTTTACAGTGCCTCCCCCAGGCAAAGTAACAAAAACGAACAGAAAAAACGCCGAGGTGTGTCTGCCACAGTACCTTAGCACATGTAGCTGTGCTTCATTGTTCTCAGAGCATGGCGCACACAGATTGTGTAATACCTCTGACTATTCTGGGACACCTAGGTTAGCACGTTACTCACAGTGGGGCGAAGGAGGAACTCTGCAGTAGCTTTGGCTTCAGAATGTTTACGGCTCTTGGTTTGCGTCTTGACTTTCAGTAATCTTTGAGAGCCCGAGGACTGTCTGACAGTTTTGAAAATGACAGTGTTCTAAAGGTTAATTGTATTTTTTTTTTACATATGCATTTGATCTGTAATTTGTTTTGTACAATAGAACTACTTTTACAGTGCTTGCCATATAAACGCCACCTCATTCCACTGACTTTGTTGATGAGAGGTAGCTACCCACATGTGCTCCCATTCAGGAAAAAAACAGGGAAAAAAAAAAAAAAAGGTAAAACTGCTATTATATTAGCAGCTTTCTGTGACACAGTCAAAGTTAGTGCAATGGCTAGGCTCCTCTTTGTCCAAAATACCAAGGGTTCTGGCTTCTCCTGTGCTTCAGTGAGGTAGCCATGGAGAGACAGAAGACCAATTCCAGATTCTGTGCTGTGAGTGCTTTCCTTTCCCACCGGCTTGCTACATCCATGCGTGTAGAGCTTTTGATTAGATCTGCTGTTTTGCCTATGGCAATCTTCACTGCAAATGTCCTTTGTCTATACATCATTTGAGCATCTATACATGATAAGATTGCCACCTTTTATTACAGTAAAACCAGGATCTTTCTTCTCAGTAAGAAAGTAAGTCTTTCTTCTCCTCCTTCCTCAGCTCTCCAACAACCCCTAGGGGAAGTGAGAAGGACAGGAAAACTTTGAAAAACCCTTCACCTCTTTGTTCTCTTTGGAAGAATGTGGAAACAGTTTTTATAAAGACCAAGGTAGACATTCATAAAAAGGGACTTATCTGGGTGACATAAAAATGGGAAACTTTGTAAAGTATGTACATGTAAATACAGGTGCACACACAGAGATCACTGTATTGATAAAATCACGTTTTTTTTCTATAAAAGGAAAATTATATCTGTGTATTTCTTAACTTACATACTACTTTCAGTCTTTCTCTCCCCTTTTACTTTTAACACCAGGGTCTTGGAGCATTACAGTGCACTTTAGTATTAAAAGCTTCCTTTTTGACTTTGAGTAGACCTCTACTGTAACTAGGCAAGTTCCAGTGTATTACATGAGAACAAATAAAGATGCTAAAGTACGGAAAATGTGGAAATGGAAAGATAGTAGACATGAATAAAGAAATAATCACGTTTTCCTTCAAATATCCAAAATACTTTACACTGAAGGATCATGTCGCTAAAAACCCATGTCTGCTGAAAAAGTACTTTTTTTTAATGAAAGCAGGTCACACATCTGCTTGGTTTTGGGTACTTTTAAATAGTCAATGTATGCAGTCAGTTAGCTTTTACTCTACAGTAGACTTTGTACCAGGACTGAAGTATATGTGGTATGCATTCCCTTGAAAAAATATCACTGTGTGTAGGAACCCAGTAACAGAGCAAACCCACTAATGGGGCTCAATATTAGGGCGGACAGAATCAGGGAATTTAAATATGGAAATTACCTCTTAGGTCAAGTAGTTCAACTTCCTGCAAGTGCACAGTTGTTCACTACAGTTTGCCTCTGAGTGTTTCACCCTCTCAAGTTTCAAATGCTTTGTTTGATGGGACTTTTCATTCTCCGTTTGAAAATCACCTGCTCAACTGAATCATGTGGTTTCTGAGAAGCTGTGTGATACTTTGTCCAAATGTTGTTGAGTTCCATCTCATTACATTTAGCTGTACCACTGCATGTTAGCACCCGAGAAATTCCTGTCCATTCTCTCTGTTCATCTTTCATATATTTCTAGGCAGTTGTTGCTTTCCCTTGTGTTGTGGTTTAACCTGGCAGCAGGTAGACACCATTTGCTCACTCTCCCTCTCCCAGTGGCGTGAGGGAGAGAATTGGAAAAAGAAGTAAAATTCATGGGTTGAGATAAACACAGTTTAATAGGACAGAAAAGGAAGGGGAAATAATAATTATAAAAATAATAGATGGACAATGCAGTTGCTCACCGCTGATGCCCAGTCAGTTCCCAAGCAGCAGCCCCTGGCCAGTTTTCCCCCCAGTTTATATACTGAGCATGATGTCATACTGTATGGAATATCCTTTGGTCAGTTGGGATCAGCTGTTCTGGCTGTGTCTCCTCCCAGCTTCTTTTGCCCCCCAGTCTACTTGCTGACAGGGCAGTATGAGAAGCTGTAAAGTCCTTGAACACTGCTCAGCAACAACTAAAACATTGGTGTGTTATCAACATTATTATTCTAAATTCTAAACACAGCACTGTACCAGCTATTGAGAAGAAAATCTACCTCTGTCCCAGTTGAAACCATACATATATGTGTACCTTGTCACCTTCTTTGTCTAATCAAGGTTTATTTCTCTTCTTGGAAGTCCTTTCCAGCATGCTGGCATTCTTCTGTTACAGAGGTATCTAGAAGTGGATGCAGTATTCACCAGAAGTCTTCCCAGATGCATAGACAATAATTTTCATCTTCTGACATTATTTCCCTGCATGCACAGCCCAAAATTGCATCCATTTTTTTAAATTATATATATCCTTGAGAACTTGTATTCAATTTGTTCACTGTCACTTGAAGATATCTTTCTGCACAGATGCTTTCCAGGTTTTGGTTTCTCATGGACTATCCATGTTTCTGATTATTTTTCCTCAGTGTATTAGTCTACATTTTTTGAAGTTGCATTTCATTTTATTGCCTGCCTACATATCTAACCTTGTTAGTATCCATTTATATTATTGCTATTCTCTCTGACATGTGCAAGCCTCCTGGTTTATTGTCATTTGTGAGTTTCATTAATGTGCTATTTACCTCCTTTTCCAGATCATTAATTGAGATATTAAATAAGAAGAGACCAGAAACATACCTCTGCAGCAAACCAGCTCAGTATATCACTTCCCATGATTACCAGCTGCTTACCGTCCTTCAACCACTTTTTCCATCCAGGTCATAGGACTCAGCTTCAAGTCAATTTCAATTGGATTTTTGTAAGAGACTAATTTCAGTTCTTTAAAATGTTTTATAGGATTTAGCTCCATGACCTTTTCTCCTTTTCCTTCATAGAACAGGCAGGACTGATGCTCCTTCCCTGTGTTTTGACAGATAGCAATAATGAATTGGGTAGTGATATGGGGAGAGAAATGACTGCTTTTCGCTTATTAACCTGGGATGCAAAATTGTCTTCTAGTCTTCATAATTTTTTTTTTATTTATGCACTTGAAGTTCTTGTAATTTTCCTTCCCTTGTATACTGATGGGTGAAGTTTTGTTGCTTCTCTCAAGCTCATGTTTGCAAAGGCCACAAATTTCACTTATTTGGTTACCAGTTAAGCACTTTGTTTTACGATGATGCTCTTTTTTCTTTGCAGACTTCATCTAGCTTTGAACATCAGAGACTGGCCGTGTCCCCATTATATAGGTAAAATAAACTCTGTGAATCAGTTTGTGTTTCTTTATTTATTTACTTGTTTTTAATAATGAAAAATCACACAGTGCAGAGTGTTCTTGAAACAGCCTTTAGCATCTCTCTCTTTTCACCTCTCCTTCAAGCAGCATGTTCTGAAAGCCCATTGGAGTGGGCAGAGACTCTTTCACTTCAGTGGGCTTGGGGTCAGGTCCTTAAGCTCCAACTCTCCTGGTGCAGTGTGACACTCAAGAAGAGAGGAGGTTTTCACAGTTACTTCTGAGGTGCTTTAGTGTCTGCTACATCCTGTAGGATCTCCTATGGCAGCCATGTTCCTAGGTGCTGCTCCGTATTTCACTGGAGCAGCTGGCCAAAACAAATGCGTGTTGCCAACAAGTGGCTTGGAGAAGCAGCTTCTTGCTGTTATTTAAAGACTGGTGTCAAAATTGTGCTATAGTAGGAATGTTCTAAGAGCTTTATGGCTTACTAATGCCATCGTGAATTTAGCACCTAGTGATTGCCTGCAAACAACATTTAATGGTTGGACAGGTTTTGGCAGCAAGGCTTGTGGAGAGAAGTGCAAGAGGTAGGAATCAGAATCACAGAATCACAGAGTATCTTGAGTTGGAAGGGACCCATAAAGATGAGGAGAAACACTGTGAAAAATGTTTTCATTCAGGTTTTTTTCCCCTGGCTCTACTTTTTATCTGATGAGTGACAAAGAAAGTAGCTGCAGAAAAAATACCTCCCACAGGGACAAGTCACCTTAAAAACCTCAGCGTCTCGTGAGCTTTCACCTGATTCCTTCCACTGTCTCATTGCTGCTGGTTTTCCTCCTTTTCTGTTCTTACCCACTCTTTCCCCTCACTTTGCTTTTATTGCCATGGCCCTGTGGTGTCCTCCTGCCTGAAGAAGCCCTTATGTGCAACTGGATTTTGGTGAAGATAGACTCTGATTCCAGAATTAACTTTTTAATTAATAGAAGAGTAAATGTGAGTCCATATTTAGGGCCATGACTTGCTAGGAGAACAAATTATATTTGGAAAGGATATTCTGGGACTATCTATAGAATCAGGCATATCTAAATATCTCTGAGAAGCTGATTTCTTGGCTGGGAAGAAGAAAGATTCTCGCTTACTTTGGAGGTGTTGAATTTCCTGACATCATTCTCAGTCTCTTTCATTAGAGGGAAAGTAAATTCCGTGATTGACCTTTTATCCACTGAAAAGATCTATAGTAATAGTGGACAGTTAAAGTCTTGAACGAGGTAACATATTTGTGCTGATGTCTGGTGATTTCCATTCTTGCCTGTGAGTGTAAGAGAGTTCTTGGTGTGATCTTAAAAAATGTACTTGTCACAGTTTCCTTATCTGGAAACTTTAATAGTCATAACCTCTCCCTGTCTCTCTAGGACTCTGAGGGACTTAGAGCTAGTCAGGTTTTCTGACACAAAGCTATGGAAATAAATAATATTGCCATTATTCTTTTTGAATGCCTTTGAACACTGTCTATCTTTCATAACTCTGTCTGTGGTACCTGATTTAACACCTACCAAGTGTCCATTGCATGCATTGAGTTCATCTGAAGCTGATGGGCTCAGCACTGGTCTGATTCATGCCTAGGCAGTAGAAAAGGTATCCCAAATGGTTTTTCTGCTGTGCCGCTCCACAGGCATTCACTGCACAGCCCAGCCTTTTTTTAACTCCTCTTTTTGAAAGCTAACAGCTGTAACAGCTAAAAACAAAAATGTGAACCATGGTCCTTTAAAATCTTTGTGATAAAATGTTTTGCTTTTTTCACTAAACCAAAAACCTATCTTTTGGGTGAGATGTAGAATAATGTTAGAGGCCAGTGGGAGGATAGGGTGAGGCAGGAAGGGGTGAAAGTGATAGCTTGGTCTCTTAATCTTCAAAGCAAGATATAACTCAGGATTTTTCTTCTGTTTCTCTCCAAATGAAGGCCATTGTGTTTCCATCCTTAGCTGTGTCAGCAGTGATAGCCCTTTTTTTCAGCATTGATTGTTGACTTCCCCTGACACCATATCACAACCCATTAGTGCTGAAAACTGACAAGCCCAGCTGCAACAGCAAAATGGCAAGTTTAAAAGAAAATATACAAGGGACAGGCACAGAATGCTATTAGTATAAAGAAGTAGTTGTTTTTTTGTCTTACCTCTGTAAAGGTCAAGAATGCAAACGTTTGTTTTTTTTTCTCCTGCTAACAACAACTTTTGTATTTTTTGAACTAAAAAAGCTGTTCTCTCTTTTTAATTTTCTTTAATTCAGGCTGTAATGTGGGTTTTACAAAAGCAGCCGTGTTGAGGCAGAGTAAAAAAGAATCCCTCCTTTGGGAAGCTTATGAAGAATATTTTGCTTCTATATGTATGGAGTATGGGGTTTTTGTAAGGCAGACACATTTCAGAGAAATTAATAGCTCAGCAGTTCCTGGGTTCTGAGGTTCCAGCTTCAAGCTTTTTGAGCCTTTGTATTGTCTGCAGAGTGGGATTTTTTCTTTTCTTTTTTTCTTTCTTCTCTTTTCCTCTGGAGTTACACGATGGGCGTCAGCACTCTGGAAGGTACAGTAACAGTAATGGCAAATGTGCCTTCTGATTGTACAGGTGATTGCCCAGGGAAGAAAGTGGCAGCCTCCATAGTTCCAACACTCTGTACTTACAGAAATAATGGAGCTTGAGCAAGGGCACATAACTTGCCAAAACCTTAGTGCCAAGGTCCCCATTTGATACCAGTCTGAGGGCTGTATGCATGTTTTGCCCTGTGAAAGCCCAAGGGACAGTGGAACTCAACAGCCCCACAGCTCTCTTGACACCCAAGTTTGTTGCAAATGGTTGCATGGCAGCAACAACAATGGGAAAGTGGTGAAGTATGTTATGGGGAAAAAAAAAAAAAGACAGTGAAATTAAGTAAAATATAGAACAGTGAAGATACAGAAAACTCAGGTTAACAACAGTAATGAGTTTGGTTGTCAACAGGTAGGATCATTTAGAATTGTTTTTGCAAATTGATGGCTATGGACACAAAGGGCATTCATCTCAAGTTATCTATTCTGACAGTTCTGTCATTGCCAATATAAATGAGTTCTTTCAAACTCATGTCTTGTGGACATTTGTATGGCAGTAGCTGGTAGAGCCCCCATTCTGCTAAGATGTTAAACTATTGTGAAAGCAACAGGTTCTGTCCCAAAGTGCTTGCAGCTAAAAATGTACACTTCAGATGAAGAAAATTATATCCTCATCCCAATTCTATGGTGGAAAGCTAAGTCTTATGGACCAAATGACCTATCTAAGGTCATAGCGTGCACTTCTCCTGGAGAATGATTGCCATGTGCTAAAAAGTGTGAACTTACAAAGCCCAGCCTACTCTGTTGCATGATGTTGTATGATGTAGCTCCAAGTGAAGTGTGTGGGTAGAAAGTGACCACAGTAGGACATGCAGTTAGGTCAGAGGAGCTAGAAAGGAAGTCAGTTGACATCCTATTTTCCTGTGTGGCATCTTTCTCATTTATTTAAGTCCTGGGTTAGTGACTGAGGATGAGCTGAGCTCCATCTTCTTTTATTCATTGTTACAGAACTAGTCCGCCATTGAGGCTTCCTTGTTTTTCCTTTTTCTTCCACTTACTTGACTAACCCAAGAACTTTCTGAAGTACTCAGATATATTTCTGAAATTTATTTTTAATTGAGATTAAGGCTTAGTTTACCTTCACATAGAATTATAGAATCATAAAATGCTTTGGGTTAGAAGGGACCTTAAAGATCATCTTGTTCCAAACCCCCTGCCATGGGCAGGGACACCTTCCATTAGATCAGGTTGCTCAAAGCCCCATCCAGGCTGGCCTTGAACACTGCCAGGAATGCAGCAGCCACAACTTCTCTGGACAACCTGTGCCAGTGTTTCACCACCCTCACAGTGAAGATTTTTTAACTTATACGTAACCTAAATCTTTACTCTTTCTGTTTAAAGCCATTCCCCCTTGTCTTGTCATTATATGCCCTTGTAAAAAGTCCCTCTCCAGCTTTCTGGAAGGCCCTCCTTAGGTACTGGAAGCTGCTCTAAGGTCTCCTCAGAGCCATCTCTTATCCACACTGAACAAGCCCAACTCTCTCAGTCTGTTTTCATAGAAGAGGTGCTCCAGCCCTCTGAGCATCTTTTTGGCCCTTTTCTAGACTTGCTTCAAAATCTCCACGTCCTTATGTTGGGGGCTGCAGAGCTGAACACAGTACTGCAGGTGGCATCTCACAAGAGTGGAGTAGAGGGAGAGAATGACCTCCCTCGCCTTCATGGTCACACTTCTTTATATGCAGCCCAGGATAGAGTTGGCTTTGTGGGCTGCAAGCACACACTGCTGGCTCATGTTGAGCTTGTTAGCCAGCACGCTCAATTCCTTCTTCTCAGTGCTGCTCTCCTTTGAGTCTCTGCCCAGACAAGTATGTGCTTAGGATTGCCCTGACCCAGGTGCAGGACCTTGCACTTGGCTTGGTTGAACTTCATGAGGTTGGCATCAGCCCACCTCACAAGCGTGTCAAGGTCCCTCTGGATGGCATTCCTCCCCTCCAGCATATCCACAGAACTACCCAGCTTGGTGTCATCGGCAAACTTGCTGAGGGCTCACTCAATCCCACTGTCCATGTCAGTGACAAAGATGTTAAACAGCACTGGTCCCAGTACTGACCCCTGAAGGACACCACTCGTCTCTGGTCTCCACATGGACTTTGAGACATTGACTGCAACTCCTAGAGTGTGACCATCCAGCCAATTACTTATCCACAGAGTGGTCCATCTGGCAAATTCATGTCTCTCCAGTTTAGAATGAGGGATGTTGTGTCTACATGGTAGCCACACTTTTAATTATGGCTCAGATTCCAGAGAGGTTCTTTACAAAGTTTGATTTTAGAGGTTGTGCCAGGTATGAAATGTAATATGGAAGGGGCTTATACTATATGTCAAGTTATAGTCAAGAAAAAGGCTTTACGATGGCAATCCTCCTCCAGGTCATCTGTGGGCAGTCTTCTCCAAATAGACAACATTTTCAGAAACACTCAAGTATCCCAAAATCTGACTTCCTATTCATTTATTCCAGTTTTATACTGGAGTGGCCCCACTGAAGCCAGGAAAACTGTGACCAATCAGGCTTCAAACCTCCTTGGAGTAGTTCCCTCTAACAAAGAGAAATTAAAAACATAACTTCAAATAGTTAAACAAGGAGAAAACAGGTGAAGGTATAATTATACTAAAACTACGTTAGTACTTGTTTGCTTAATGCACCTAGCTAACCATTTGTCTGGGTCTGAATACAGAGCTTGCTAGTTTTTCCTGTATGAAGAGCTAAGTTTTACATCATGGCTTTGGAAACACATAAAGTGATTTCTGAGATTTTCTATTAATAGTCAGTCATCACTTGTCAACTTTACAAAGCAAGCATGGGTCTACTGGCAGGAAAGCATGGAAGGAAGGCTCGCCATAATCAGAGTTAGGCAGAAGGGCATTTCCCTGTCTTCATCAAGGCTCCGTACTTTCACTGAAGTTGCTCATGTCTCAGTGAGCCAGTTCAACAACAACATTCAGTGAGATTCCATCTGTCTGGTTAACCATTACCTTAAACTGTGGTGGAGCTACTGCAGTTAGCTTTGATGAAAATAAAAGTCAGACAAAGCCAGACAGAATGCAGAATAAATTAATATTTGCTTGGGAACCAATGCCTATAGAAGAATGTATGTCTGTGTTGTAGATGATGTTGATTATGGGTTGATCTTGACTATAATCAAGGATGGCACTGAGGCCTGGTTCAGTGGTAGTGGCAGGTCTCATGCATTTACAGGCAAACAGGTAAATGCATGTGCAACTTGACTTGTGTGGTGCTGGCTTCCTCTTCTTCTGGGCATATATATTAAAAGCCTGGCATGCTGTTTGCCAGCTGCCCATACTCCTGAGCAGTCTTGTCAGATGTACTCCACTTTGACAGGTATCTAAAATCTCAGTAATCTGAGCTGCTGTATTCTATGTGTTGCTTTTGTATCTTTTGAGATAGCATGGGAGAGAGTAACAGTGGAGACTAAGTGCTCCGCACTGTTTCAGATATTGAAAGGAAACTATATATCATGGAAGTTGTTTCTGGAAGTATACTGTTTCTCACTTTAATCAGCCCTCTCAGTGTTAAAATAGACATTAAATGAGGAAACAAAATACCTGTGTCTCTGAAAAACATCTGGAACTTTGCTGTGCTGAGTTTTCCCTACGACCATTAGGGATGGCTTCCAATTTAAAGGGTGCTTTAAAGCTGACCCCGTGTACGCTTCAGTAAGAATTATCAGAATTTTCTTAGGCAGCAGACACTTTAGGTGTAATATCAAGCAATATAATGTGACCATTTATTTAATTCAGTCTCAGCTCTCCTTGCTTCTCTTCCTCCAAATGCAGAGTGGGTGTCCCTCATCCAGTAAACATGAACTGGATATTTTTCAGTGCTGTGTGAGCAGATGGTAAATTTTTGACACAGCTTGGGATATCTTCTACCTTTATGAATGGGACTACATTTTCATGGAAAAAAACTCTTTCCATTCTTTTGAGGAATTTCCCTCCTCCAGAAATTATCTGTCTGTCATTATAGCCACAAATAATGGTAGCACAAGGGAAGGGAGCTAGATTTGTGGAAGATCTTGCAATGCAGTTAGCAAGCTGAAGTATTTGGTTGATAGGTATTGTCTCTCAGTAGGAACTGGACTCTGATCTAGGCACTATATTAAATGAGGAACTTTTAAAATTAGCTCAGCATACTGATCGTCATTGGAAACCTGTCCCTTATTTTGTTGTCTGAGATTTGAGCTCTTTTGAGACTGTTTCAGACTGATCTGAAGACCACTAAGACTTGGCTTCTTCAGTCCTTTCACGAATTTTTCTATGAAAACTCTCCCTTGGAGATGCCTTCTTTCCTGCTTAGGAGCCAAATTCTTCCTTCTAATATCAATGATATACAAATCATAGAATCACAGACTCATAGAATAGTTAGGGTTGGAAAGGACCTTAAGATATCTAGTTCCAACTGCCCTGCCATAAGCAGGGACAACTCACACTAAACCGTGCCACACAAGGCCCTGTCCAGCCTGGCCTTGAACACCGCCAGGGATGGAGCACTCACAACCTCCCTGGCCAACCCATTCCAGTGCCTCACCACCCTAACAGGAAAGAATTTCTTCCTTATATCCAATCTAAACTTCCCCTGTTTAAGTTCTAACCTGTTACTCCTTGTCCTGTCACTGCAGTCCGTAGTGAAGAGTCCCTCTCCAGCATCCTTATAAGCCCCCTTCAGATACTGGAAGGCTGCTATGAGGTCTCCACACAGCCTNTGTTACTCCTTGTCCTGTCACTGCAGTCCGTAGTGAAGAGTCCCTCTCCAGCATCCTTATAAGCCCCCTTCAGATACTGGAAGGCTGCTATGAGGTCTCCA
>NDXB01009543.1:10159-32379 GCA_002631895.1 Agapornis roseicollis
GGGGGGTAGGAAGCTATTATAAAATGTGAAATAAAAAGTTCATGTTCAATCTGCTAGAAATTACTGATATTCGTTTAGAAACTGATGAGATGCGCTGTTTATTAGTAGAGAAGAAACAGACAGCTGGTAGAGCCTTTTTTCATCATTCACTGTAGATATATTAAAGATCAAATGAAGTCTGAGATGTGAACCAGAACATTATTTTAATGCTTCTAATAATTTCTGTCTGTGTTACTAAAAGTTGTTGCAAGTAATGCAGGTAGCATTTTTCCCTTTAATCTGGTAATATGCCACAAATATATTTTGAAAAAACAGGAATATGGAAGTAAGAAAACCTGGCCAGAACACAGCTTTCTGTGTTGAATGAGAGTTACCAAAGGCACCTCATAGCATCTTGGTATCATGTTATATTTCTGCTGCATTCCCTTGGCTCTTCTAGAAAAGTAAAGCTTGGAGACAATTAGCTACAGCTACTGAGGAGTTCAGTAATAAGCCCACAAGAATAATAAAACTGTGTTTATGTCAATAGCTTAAAGGAAACAGCTGTACAAGAACAATGACTTTTGAAAGTGTATCTTGACAGAAGCTCAGATCACATATATTTCATCCTTGTTCATTTGTCAACATAAAGGCAAGATAAAGTCTTGTGGGATTAAGTAAACTCCATAACTAAAAATACAGTTTGACACTGCTTGTACACACATGACAAGTCTACACAAAGAATGTATTGGTATTCTTTTCAGCTATAAAAGAATATGGCTTCAAGACAGAGAGAATACTTTTATTGAATTTAGAGTCAAATACTGGAGCATTAGTAGCTTCAAATAATTTTAACCAGATGTTGTTGCATTCTTCTTTTTTCAAGTTTTACAAATACAGGTGGTAAGGAAATCATCTGTGAAATATTTCTAAATAGAACCATTAATTACAATTTAGAAACTCTTTTGCAGTTGGTATAATTTCTAAAACTGTTTATCTAATTCCTTAAGCTGTATGCCATAATTATAATTGAATAATTTTCTTATGTTCAGTGAATGAAGAATTTTTGTCATTTTAAGTTCTGTATTTCATACGTATTTTCCAGCAACTATATAGCATACCTGTTCCTAAACGGACCATACCGTCCACACTGATGCTAATTGTGCTATGTGCATTACATACCTTTCTTGAGGAGCAAGTGACAGACACCAAGTGTCAGTTAGATCTGTAATTTATCTCAAACAGTTCTGGAGAGAGTGTAATAAAGTAGGAAAATCTGACTGCCTTGTGAAGCACCAAAATAGAAGAACAGGAAAGTGTTCAGGCTAAACTGTTCTTTTTTAGGTGAGTATAGAATAATAGTCCCTTCTGCCACACATTCACACATATACATTAGCTGTCCTAAAGTTTACAGCTGTGTAAGCGAGAGCAGAATTTCACACTTTCATTCTCTTCCATAGTAACTTTCCACTCATTTTTTGGAAAGATGAAGATATGAGTTAGAACTGCAGTTAACCCTCAGAGGTGAACAGGAGATATTTTGGGCTCCCATGTGAATCATAAACTCTTCCATGTTTGATTTTGGATTGTCAAACTCATTTCTATTGCCACGTGTAGAACACCGGAGGTTTTTCTTCCATGTCAAGCATTACAAAGTTAACTTTGCAAAGAGAAGTTCCACAGGAGTACATTACACTTTTCATGGATGGACAGTTTCTTGGATTTCTCTGTGAACTACCTTGCCTTGCACCAGCTTACCCTCCAGCAGGTATCTGGCTGGCCCCAAGCCATACTTCCATTATGTATTTGCAGCATCTTGTTATTAAAATTCCAACAAGCTGTGTTAAAAAAAGAAGTCCTTGGCAAGCCATAAGTACACCTCATCAGTCCAGGTGTGTGAACCTCATGGCTTCTAGAGGAGTGAGGTATCTACAATGAAGTCCGTATATTTATAGCTGGAGGTACAGGTGTAAAAGTTTACACCCTTTCCCTGGCTGATTGATGGGAAGTTGGTATGATGATGGTAATTCCTTGAAGGGGTGGGCAAACAACGTTCATGTTTAGCAGTCTGAACACTCAGAGCTGAGTTAGAGGTTGAAGAGCTTTGGGAGGAAAAAGGTACAAATGGGGTTTGAATCTTTTACTGTCTTCTCATGCAAACATATCAAACTAGGGATCTGGGACAAGAAGTACTGTTATCTTTGAATCTTGTTTAAAATGCAAGTCATTTACACTTTTTCACATGGAAGACAAATGTCATGTGTCTGCAAAGACAGCTCCAGAAAAACTAAAGCATGTCCAAAATGTGCCACAAGTTGATATTATCATGGTGAAAAAATGCTGAAAGCTCCCATAGCATATGTATGCTGTATGAGCAAGTTCATTTGAACTCAAATAGTTAAAAAAATGGGTTTCATTCATTTGCCTTTCTTAACATTTCTGTGAAGTCGATACTATTTGTCTGATTATTTTTCTGTATCCTACTGGAGCTACAAAGCAGCATGTTCCTATTTCCATGACAATGTTGGGGTCAAACAAAAGTGTGGAAATGAAGATGGTCATGGCCATACAGAACAATCTAAAGTGGTTAGCTGGGTATTGTGACCACATACATGAGTCAGCAGGATGGCTCACATGAAGCCTTTGCGTGCACTTCAGTGTAAAGTCAGAGGACTTAAAATGCTGCCAAAAGCTTCATTATTTTGATCTGAGAAAGCTAACTACAGATTCTAAATTCCTCAGCTTTATTCCTAAGCAGTAAAGGTCACAAAGCAATGTAAGCCATAGGAATCTGCTGCTAGTCATGTTCCAGCTGACAACTTAATCTATTTCTAATTACTGTGCCATAATATTTGTTGGTGGGTTTCTAATTTATGGTGCACTTAATGAGAAAAGAGTGTAGTCAGAAACCACAGGACTTACTTTCAAGCTGGAATTCCGTTTCTATCATACTATTAACAAGAGAAAAAAACAAACCCATCTTTGCAAGTTACTTATCTGTAAAACTTCTAAAAACCTGTAAAAATAATTATCATTAATGGATTTTCTTTGAAGTGGAATGCATTTGTACGATGTATGCTAATAAAAATACTGCATCAATTAAAAAGCCAGAACCTTCTTGGATCAGAAAAATGTAAAGAATCTAGAATGCAGAAGAAGACAGAGGCCAACAAAAAAGTAATTTGGAGATTCATTCATGGCAATTCAGAATTTCTCACTAAAAAAATTAGGTTAAAAACCTCACAAACTAGTCAAATAATTCAGTGACAGTTACAAAAAACTAGAATGAGCAGAGGCAAAATGTATTTTAACTTAATTTTAGTATCTTTCCACAGCAGAATGAGTATTGTAAAAGAATTTAGTAAGAGCAACCATACATATGCTGTCTGTACTGACTGTGTGCTCTGCCATAAAAAAGTATGGATGTGTACATATTATATATTTAGGATGTCATGTAGGAATTCTGGCACGTTAATGCCATTCATAAATAGCGCCCTTCATAAATATTCTTTCCAGTGCTCAAATAAGAACTTTTGTGATACTATAGCTAAAACTGCATAAGTAAATATACCTTATTTGATTGGGTATGCTCTAAACCCCCATATTAGTTCTTCCATTTGAAGTAGCTCGTTCATTGCCTTTGTAACAATTCTGTACAATGCTGCATCTTCAGCCCTGCTTCATTCTTCTTTCTAGAATCACTTTCTCACTGCCCATTTTTGTTTCCTATTATTTTGTTACTAATAATTGCAGTGGAGTTGTGACAGTACAGAAGTACTTTTAGATCATTTTGTGTAACCAGCAGAATCAATGAGGAAAATCCCTCTGGAGAGACAGAGGACAAAACTAATCCCTGAGGAAAAAAAAAAGTCTGAGCCTTGAGGTTATTCGTTTATTTATTAGATAATATTATAATATTATTTCATTATAGGAATGGGAAGATACCCAGTGAGACTAGTTTGAGGATGGGATGCCATTGGGAAGCAGGTGGCAAGCAGGGGGTTCATTGAATAGAAGAGTGGTAGGTACTCCTGTGTGACAAACTTCTCTGCCATAGCGACAGGGCTGAGAGTTTGAGCCTGGCATTGTTGACTGCATTTGACTTTGCAGTCTGTAAAATGCTGCTCATACAAAAATCTCCGTGGAATTGGGACCTAAGTTCATTCTACAGGCTGCTAGTCTGCCAGTCTGATCTTAAGAGCACTCTGTTCAGTCCAGAAAGGTATAGGTATATGAAACATTTAATCCTAAATTGATGCTTATTATACATGCATAGACTAAAACACATGCAAAAATGCAAATGCACCTCATTTATGTAGACAGTTACTTTCTTGTAGTAGCATGAGATGTGTCATTATCACTTTTTAGTGTGCTATTTAAAAATACACCATTAAAAATAAAGTAGTCACTGATGTCATTTACAGATGTTAATCCCTCATGTCATTTATTTCCTCAAAAGCCTACACCCCCTTTTTTTCATTTGCTGGTTTTATGCTGCTTTAGGCTGCATTAGTTGTTTTACTGAAACAGCTACCCAATTGCCATTTGTTTTTCTGATCATTTCTTTCAATTCTAAGCACCAGATTGCAATTAACAGCTCCAAATATGCCCTGTTTACCATCATGGGTAATTGCTGACATTGTTATGGTAATTATGTAGTCACAAATGGGAAAGACTGTTTTACTAAAAATGGTTTTTAGTGTATTAATATTTCTGCAATATTGCTTTCCAATACTGACTGTGAGTGTTATGCTATGCTTAAAAGAACCCAGACTGAAGAATGTGACTGCAGTCAGTCCTGCTGTTGCCTGATCACTAACTTGCCTGCAAATTCTTGGTGTAAATTGTTTGCAGGATTGTTTCAGATCTTTCAAACCATCCTTATTTGTGTAGTAGACAATTGACTCATTTGTGTGGGAAGCCAGGGATAGATAGCTATATAACACAGGATTTGAATGCTGTTTGAGTAACTGTCCTACATTATTGGAACCCAGAAGTTTCATAGTTCTAATGGGGTAGGCCTGGGCTTGGCCTGCAGTGGATCTGGGCTTGGTGAAGATATAATGTTGGAGTTACCTGTCACAGAGAACCTATATTCAGCAGTGCTAATCACCTTCCTACTGGTACTCTTAGTATAGAAGTTGTCCCAAGAAATCAACATTTGATAGATCATCAATCAGAGCAAAGAAAACACTCAAGAGTCTTGTCATGCTAAACTAAATTTAATTACTGTCTGCTGAATACAGGATTACAACATAGTTTAACCTGTTAGCCTATTAACCGTACTGAAAAAATCACATCACGAATCAGTTAAACTTCATTACATTTAATTTGTCAGAAAATAGCAAGCATCCAGCCTAATTCTAAATCCATATCTGTGAACCCCAGCATAAGAAGCACAAGGATGCATGATGGATAGATGTCAGGTCTGGGCTGTAAGAACAAAAGGTGTGTTTTGTGGTACTACATCAAAGTTAATATGCCTGCATCTTAGGAAGCCAAGACATTTTAGTCAGTATGTACTTAAGTACATAGAGATGGCATTGTGGTCCACTGAGGAGACATGCTGTCTTGTATTGGTGCCAGTTTAGAGATTTTTTTTTGCTGCTTTCCAACAGTTCTGCGTTGTGGACCAAAGCTACTCAAAGACTTATATTATGTCTCTTCACATATTCATCCAGTGAGACAGCAATGCTTATAAATTACTAAGCAAATATTCAGTTGTTTCTCTAGCAGACATCCAGGAGATCCTGGAAAGTGAAAAATCTAGAGACTACTCTAATTAAGGGGTACCTTCATAATTAAGAACGTTAGATAGTATCTATTTTCTGCCTGTGTCTCAAGTATATGATAGCACTGAGGTCTCAGACCTGAACCTTCTGCTCCCAGCAGTTGTGTGTTGAGTTTGTCTTGGCTAGGTTCTTGCCCTGTGGGTTTAACAGCTGTTTGAATTCTCTTTTGAACATTTTAGGAGTGAATGGTCAACCCGAGATGTCCTAGAATATATTGTAATATCTAGTTCAAAGCAGTAACTTTCTCTTATCTAGGGATAATCTACCTGTCAGTGTCAACCTTAATTTCTGTTGAAGAGGGTGCAAACAAGTACTTTTAAGTTCTGAAGTGGATCTCCATTCATTGTAACTACTGAGCTTATTTCAACCTCATGCTCTTATTTTTAGTGTTTTATAATTTACAGAATTCTCTCTCTGTCTTCCATCGATGATGCTGTCTTTCTAGAACTTGTTTCAGTCATCTCTGGCTATTTTCTTGTTTCATTTTCCCATCAAAAATGATCAGAGTTTTCAAAGCTCATAAGGGTCTTTACTAAACTTTGGTTTTCTGTGCATAGGATTCAGGAGGTCCTATTACAAACTAAAAATGCCTGTATATACTGTATTTTTGCATGAGAAGTACTTCACACTAGACCTAAGGTCATACTAATTTTATCTAATCTGGGGGTGTAATCATATTTCATTCTTCATCTGTTATAAAATGTTTTTCCCTGTATACACAGAGGAGCTGCAATTTCAGCAGAAGTGTTTTCAAGCATATATACATATATGTTTATACTTGTCATTTAAGCCTGAAGTTTTAATTCATTAACTCTTTTAGATAGTAGTTAACCCAAAAGTATGCCTTCTTATTAATATGTACCAGGTTCGAATGCAAGTGCATCAGCATTAGCTTATTTTCCATGGACTGTCTTTCAAACTGAAGGTGGAATGGAGTTGTCAGGATCAATGTCACAGTGCCCTCATGCAATCAGTCTACTGGGCTGAGTCATTTTAAAATACATTTTTCTGAGCAAGGGCTTACAATTAGCAATGAGACTTCAGAGGCATTGAAAATGGTATCTAAGGACTGATTCAGTTGTAACCTATCATAGTAAAGGCAGGGAGGATGACTTATGCAATGCAGAAAGTATATCTTTGATATAGAGGTTATGTAACTTAAATAGAAAGCAAATTAATTGCAAATATGTATTTACCTTTTGCAATAGCAGATATCCAGTAAATATAGTACTACATAAAGTGATTTTGTTGTTTCGCACTCCCTTAGAATATACAGTTATCATTTGAAAACACTAATAATCTGAATTTTTGCCTTCTCTTTACAGTTATAAGGCAAAGGTATATTTTACTTTTTTTTGATTATGCTTAGTCATTGGAGAGCTTTTTGTTTCTCATTTATCAATGAACATTTCTGGAAGATATTAAGACAATATGATCTGGGCTCTGAAGGGAGGACTGACTTACATTTTCCCCAAATATAATGTTTCCCTCCTTATTCTAAGAGAACAAGGCAAAATCTGGAGCTTAGTCAAATAGACTACTCAGAAAATCCAAATGATTATGCTCTTGGGTTATGTTAGCATCGTAAGAGGAACATATATAAGCATAGACAGGATGAATGAAATAAAGGTGATTTTAAATTGTACATTATAGGTTATTCAGCATGTAAATGTAATCTGGGTTCAATTTCCTGAGAACTCTGGGGGAAAATGCAGAATTACCTTGGCAAAGCACCCCCCCATCAAACACTTAATTTGGCTGAAGAAAAGGGGGGCCCTGATAGAGTCATAAGAGAAGGGATAAATACAATTCTAAAACTCGTATTTTGGTTTTAGAGTCCAAAAGGTCAAAGCTTAAAGCAAAAAATAAGACAGCCATATATTCTCCATGGCTTTATTCTAAATGTAAAACTGCTTACCTGCTTCATTGGAAGCTGCTTACAAATGTTATTATAGAAAATGTACAAAGTTTCACAGTTATAGGAGAACATTTATTAATGCTTTTTTAAAGAAAGAAATAATTTAAGGTATTGATTATACACTCTTCAAAAGTTATGGAATAAGAAATGGCCAAAGAAAAAGATGTTGAGAAGTCAGCTGGTTTTCACTAGATACCAGCCAGTTTTCAACAGAAGGTGCACAATCTTATGCAAAATACTGATTAAAATGCTTAATCAAGTAAGCTGAGATGACAAACAAGACCAGCTGTAGAACTAAGATTGTACCATATCGGCTGTGCACACAGTATGGCTCGGCCTTGAGAAGTGTCCACATGAGAAGCAATAATTGACCAAAAATGGGTGTTCAAAAGAGAATCTGATGAAAATATCTGCTTTACACCATGTTGATAAAGGAGCATTTTTTTAACTTGTAACATCTGAACTTTTAAGACAAGCAACTTTCTCTTTCGTGTGAAGTTGGTCTCCTTGAGATTTTTCTCCTTTGTTCTTTAAAAAGTATTGGTTTTCTCTACAGTGTGACTCATGAATATGTATAAGGAAAAAATACGTTTTAATGAATGACCATTAGATGACTTCATATGGCTTTGTGTGTCGACAGTAGATAAAGAGTAAACATGTAAAATGGCAAATAACTCTACAACCATGATCTAATGTTATTTGCTTACTTCTAAATGGTATCAATCCTGCTTCCCCATGGGAAGAATGTTTCAGATGGATAGTGATGCATATGAAGCCAGGAAAGAAAACCTGAAAAAAATCTTGATTCTTTGTTTATATATGAGAGACTCAATTTCAAATGAAAGTATGACAGCAGCACAGACTTTATAATACAGAAGGCTGAATAAGAACTGTATATTAAAGATTGTGTTCTCAACTGTGTGTAGAAGTGGAACAATTTTCCCTTTATTCTCTTTGAATGTTCTGTTTGCCCAGAGATCCTGGTGTTCTTTTGGTCCTTATTAAACTAAAGCAACAAAATACAAATTTGTACCTATGCGCAGACAACTAAGCATTTTGGTTAAAGACATTTCTATAGCCAATTGGATACAAGAAAGCAGTGTTACTACCGATCATTTCTAGCTATGCGTGACTTCCTGCCTGCAAAACCTGGTATCTACTTACTGTCCAATTGGCTGTAGAATATCTTTCAGCCCAAGTCTAGAAAGAAGTGTAAAATACTGTCCCAAGAGTTACAGCAATTTCTCTCAGCAATCATCTTGCTGTACCTCCTTTTCCAAAACACCCTTTAGCAACCCAACTAGTACTTAAGAATTCTTCACAAACCACTATCCCTCGGGTGTCTTCAATATTCTTCCCAAACAAGGATCAGTATGAAACATTTTCAGTTGTATCCATTAATATTTAATAACCAGCTTTCCCCTTTGGTATTTATTATACAAAAAGATACCGATATTCTCAGTTGTTAAAAAATGTAATATTTTGTCTTGACTGTGCAGTAGCAGGATTTTTATCAGAAAGCCAAAGTTTGGAGTATTATGTGACTCATATTTGGTGCGAAGTCTTTGAAAACACAAACCTTAATACAGTGAATGCAAATAAAGGGAAACTTAATGATATTGTCTTTCTTAATTTAGCATATCTGAGCTGAGCCTATCACACCACGGAATAGCAAAATCACTGTGCTTGAAACCCTAAAGGCCTCCAATATTATGTTTTTTTAATAGAGAGAATTTAAGTGATTATCTCAGTTTTCTGAATAATTAATCCCAAAAGTTCTCTATTCAGGGAATAGAGACATACTTCATTTTGTGTTCAGCTTTCAGCACTGCGAATACCTTGAACAATCCCAATACAGTTTGAGTGCTCATTATTTCTTGGCTTTCTGAAAAGATACTACATTCCTTTTGAAACTTTTGATGGATATTTTTACGTCTTAATTATAATTTGAATTGTTAAAAATCGACTGTTCAAGAACGCAATCTGACTTTTTCCAAGCAAAATATTTATTACTCAGAATAGCAAGTGACTTTGCAACAGTCTGGAGGTTGTCCTCTGTTGAAGTGCAATTGGTACTAAACTCTTCCGCTGAGTGCCTTCAGCGAACACTATTCTGTAAGACCAAAGTCATTTTTTTTAAAGAGGATTGGACAAAACTATGCCCAGGCCTGCAACTGAAGTGCTGAATTGCATGGCAAATGTGGATTTCTAAATTGTTGATAGATTGTGCTCTCAATATGATTGTCGCTTCAGTATAAAGGGTAATTAAAAACAATTAATGATGTTTCCCATAAATCTGCAAAGGACCAGGAGCTGAATAGAAAATTCTTGTGGTTGTGTAATCCCCTGTAGAGTGATAAAGGAAATATTGTGAAGAGCCATGGGAAGGTTTTTCAGAGGTGCTTCATGAATTTTTGCAGTTTGTTTTTTATTACCAGTTTCCATTTTTAAATTAGTATTTCTAGAAACTATGAGACACTTGTTTTGTGCAGGATTGCTCTCATTCCCTGCTTAGTGTGAAAATATAGTCATACAGTAGCTGTGTTTGCAGAACAGAAAAGGCCATGTAAAGGAAGTTTTAAGTTCCCCTTTACTTACTCTGAAGCTACCACTTCTCTATGCCAGTCATCGTAAAGAAGTGAAATAGATTGAAACCACTCTGAGCTGTTAGTACTTCACAGCTCTGAATCAACTGGAAAAGCAGCACAGTGTCAGCACATGGAGATGGATTTTTGTTTAATTAGGCTCATTGTTCTGGTGAGAGGAAGCAGGTGGGTGTCGTGGTAGAGTGGCCTGTGTGTCTCCTGCATGTCACTGAGGACCTCCCAATGTTCAGATGATTCTGTGGCTTAGCTGCCTGGCTTTGAGAGAGTTGTGGAAGGCAGAGGGTAAACATCAGAGCTTGAAATCCTACCATTTTTTATTTTGAAATCCATCATTTTTTATTTTAGTGGATTAATTCATTTTTATGAGGTTCTGAATGATGTAGACACCAACAGAGGTTTTTGAAAGATGTGTTTATGCTACCTGTATTTACTGTAGTTAACATTTGCTGTTGATCTAGAACACATTGTAGAGAGTGAAAAAAATTCTCAACAAACAAGTAGCAAAACACACCCATTATATCTCACATTTATTCATCCTTCTCCACAAGAAGATAGTTCATCAATAGTCACCTAGTATAAGTTCAATAGAGAGGAGCAACATCCTGAATTATTCATTAGTAATATGCTCTTGTCAGAAATAATTGTCACAGATGTTTCTTCATCTTTCACTCCCTCATCTGCCATAGAATCACCCTAACACCACGTCCTCAGTGCAAGTGTTGCCTATACATTTGTTGGGCTTCTGTCACCCACTAGCTCACTGTATGTAATTATAAAGTATTAGTCAGAAAGGGAAAGGAAAAGGTAGTTGAAAAAGTACCAAGTGGCATACGTGTTGTCATTTATGGACACACAGCTTCTTTCTGAAGATCAAGAGCTATAACTGTTGGAACAGCAAATTGTGATCTTCTGGCACATCAAAACAGACTGTACAGAAGAAGTTGCATTGAGAGTTTACAAGTCTTAACTGTGAGCCTCTGAGGGCATCATGATACAAATAAAAATCATGCTGCTGCCCAAGAGTAATAGTTAATGGCCCATGCAGAAAGCTGTCTGAATCTCTAACAGCATATGAATACATGCAAGTCTTACTGAGAAAATTGTTAGATGGAGATGTTGAAAGAAGACAGGCCAGGAATTAAATTTGATAAGTAGAAAGCCCTGTCAGCAGTGTGAATGTCTGAACAGGTCCTGGTTTTGAGTGAAGAGAAATAGGTATATCTTTACAACAAAACTTATTTGAAGTGTGATGCACTCCAGAAATACCTTTTCTTTTCACTGACTGTAAGAAGAATCTATATTGGTCTAGATGCATATGCACGTATGCACCAAACATGGCATGACTTCTGCCTCTGGGGTTTTACCAAAACCACCTTAAATAAAAATCATGGTGTGGCTTTATGTCTCACACTATAATATGTGATAATGCCCAGACCTCTGCTTCTGCATTTGAAGCACTAATAAGGAAGCAGTAAAACAAGAAAAAGTAGTCTTCTGAAACATGGTGTCAATGGTTATATAAACAGCAAGTGCTTGCCACATGGCAGCTAGTATATTTTGTTGCATATATAGAGTGATTTATGTGCACAGTAGGAACTTGAAACATGGTAGGAAATGAGACAGCACAGCTTAGAATTGTTTTGCAGAAGGCCTACATAAATTATACAGTTCTTCTTAACAGTTATTTATATTTATGAAGTGCCAAGGAGTATCCAATTAAAGTAAAATTATTTAGATGTGTGGTTTTTAAAACCAAAACTTATTCAGGAATTATTTCTGCTCCCTCACTCACCTTTTGATATCTCGTGTAGGTTTTTACCACAATTGGATTGTGGGCTAGAGACTGGCTTTATGGATCATTCTGTCCTAACTCAGTTTGGAAACTGAAAGGAAATGCTAGCATGAGCGGCTTTCCCAAGGTTGAGCCTGAAGTGTATATATCCATTTAGTTTTTGTTGTCTTGTTGATGAGCTGTTATCCCTGCATGGATTATGACTATGGCAGAAACTGCTATAATAATATTCAAACCCTAAATAAAGATCTGCTGTCTAAAAAAGAAGAGGCTTTCTGCTTCCTCAGTGGGTGTTGAAATAAACATGCAGGGATCAGTAAGGATGGCAATAATTAATATAAGCCCCCTCAATGCTTGTAAGAAATAAGTTCTGTAGCTGCTTTTGGTGGAAATGCAGATGGAAAACAGGGCATGTGTGCAAATACTGAGGATCAGGAGAATAATAGCTATGACAAACAACACCCTGGAAACATCTTATTGGTGGAAAACATGCAAATGCTCAAAATAATACTGGAGGCTGTTGTGGAACCTACAGAAATAAATTATGGTATTATTTATCATTCATATTGATCACTGAATTGTGACAGCAAATTACTGTTGGTTTTGGGGATTTACCTATTATGAAAACAATACATGCTGGTAAGACAAGAACAATGTGCTGGCTCTGATTAAAGTAAAAAGACAATTAAAAAATAGATTGAAGGAGCCATGTTTTGTGTCATTTATTGCTGTTGCTTTGAAAAAGCAAGTACTAAAAGAATTTTGTACTATTAAATCAAAGGAGAAATAACCTAACATGAGCTTGTTTGTTCTCAGCGTAGGAATGATACTACACTAGGAATTTTAAGAAATGTAGAAAGCAGGCAAAACTACTTTAAAATCTAGCAGTGTATTTATGGCTGATTATTAATATTTAGCTTAAAAATGTCATCCACCTTATAGATTATTAAGCCTAAATAAAAATATAAGTTACATTTGTTTTCAAATATAGAATCATAGAATCATAGTTAGGGTTGGAAAGGACCTTAGAGATCATCCAGTTCCAACACCCCTGCCATAGGCAGGGACACCTCACACTAAAACATGTCACCCAAGGCTTTGTCCAACCTGGCCTTGAACACCACCAGAGATGGAGCATTCACAACTTTCTTGGGCAACCCATTCCAGTGCATCACCACCCTTACAGTAAAAACTTCTTCCTTATATCCAATCTAAACGTTCCCTGTTTAAGTTTGAACCCATTTCCCCTTGTCCTGTCACTACAGTCCCTAATGAAGAGGCCCTCCCCAGCATCCCTATTAGACCCCTTTCAGATACTGGAAGGCTGCTATGATTTCTCCACGCAGCCTTCTCCTCCAGGCTGAACAGCCCCAACTTTCCCAGCCTGTCTTCATATGGGATATGCTCCAGTCCCCTGATCATCCTCATGGTCNGTTCCCTGTTCAAGTTTGAACCCATTTCCCTTTGTCCTGTCACTACAGTCCCTAATGAAGAGCCCCTCCCCAGCATCCCTATTAGACCCCTTTCAGATACTGGAAGGCTGCTATGATTTCTCCACACAGCCTTCTCCTCCAGGCTGAACAACCCCAACTTTCCCAGCCTGTCTTCATATGGGATATGCTCCAGTCCCCTGATCATCCTCATGGTCCTCCTCTGGACTTGTTCCAACAGTTCCCTGTCCTTTTTATGTTGAGGACACCAGAACTGCACACAATGCTCCAGATGAGGTCTCACAAGATGTATTTCAAAATGTAGCAGAGTGGGTTACAATAAATTAACAGTTATTTCTGAAGGATGTGTAACAAAGGTTTTAACAGTTCTGCTCAACTTCCAAAACAGTTTTGTAATTAAAGGTAGGCCTTGTAAGTGTTGAGGCGTGTTCCATAGAAGACAGTTTTCTCCCTAACATCTGGATGAAAGAAGCATGAAAGCATTTTTTCATATAGGTTACTTTTGTACATCAAGTGAGCAGCTTTGCAGATTTTAAATATCTCAAAGAGGAAGACAAAAATGATGGATAGAAACTTTTACTGACTGACTATGAAATGCTTTCCTGGTTTGGTATGTGATTACCATGACGTAGTATCGTACTGGAAGACTGAGAGATGATAAAAAATTGATGTGCAGTTAGTGGGACACCTATATATAGCTCTTACCTAAAAGCCCATAACAGCAGAGCAAAGGGAGTGTAAGCATAAGATCTCATGAACTTCACAGTCTGACTTGCTTCAGGAAAAATAATTACCTTAACCTGATTTAACCCCATTCTCCAGAAAACAATGCATAATTTTCAGAAACACATAGGTGGTGTTAAGTCTTTTCAAAAGATATTGATGAGTTCTTTTGATGAGGAAAGATGGGCTGCATGAGAAAAAGCAATGTGCATGCACTTGCCCTGGGATNTATAATTACCTTAACCTGATTTAACCCTGTCCTGGGTTCAGCAGTTGCAGTCAGTTTTTCTTCTCTTTAGTAGCTGGTGTTTTGACTTAACCCGGGAACAAGGCTGATAAGGCCGATGTTTTTGGTTGTTGCTGAGCGATGTTTGCCCTGACCAAGGACTTTGTGAGCCTCATGCTCTGCCGGGGAGGAGGGGAAGCTGGGAGGAAGGAGGGACAGGACTGTACTGACAGGACCAAACTGACCAAAGAGGTATTCCATACCATAGCACGTCATGCCCAGGATGTAACTAGGGAGGATCCGGAAGGCCTAGTTCTCTCGGGGTGGTTGGAGGAGTTGGTCGGTCAGCACTCGGTTGGTGGGGTGTCGTGAGTTATCTGCTGTGGTTGATGGGATGTTGTATTCTTTTCCTGTATCATTATTATTATTGGTGGTAGCAGCAGTGATTTGTGTTATACCTTAGTTACTAAACCGTTCTTATCTCAACCATGTGGAAGTTGCATTCTTTTGATTCTTCCCCCATCTCTCTGGAAGCAGGGGAGGGCAAGAAAGGGGGGTTGAATGAGTGAACGAGCTGCGTGGGTTTAAACCACGACAAACCCCATTCTCCAGAAAACAATGCATAATTTTCAGAAACACATAGGTGGTGTTAAGTCTTTTCAAAAGATATTGATGAGTTCTTTTGATGAGGAAAGATGGGCTGCATGAGAAAAAGCAATGTGCATGCACTTGCCCTGGGATATGCCTCTTGAACCTTCTTGACACTATGGCGTCCCTATAATTCCTGAAAACTTCTAGAATTTATGATACTCATTCTTATCAATTAAATTCCTCAGTTGCAAGAGTGAAAATAGTGTTTCTTGTGTAAAATTTTTGGGGATAATGGAAANAATGCCTCTTGAACCTGCCTGACACTATGGCGTCCCTATAATTCCTGAAAACTTCTAGAATTTATGATATTCTTATCAATTAAATTCCTCAGTTGCAAGAGTGAAAATAGTGTTTCTTGTGTAAAATTTTTGGGGATAATGGAAAAGTTTTTCATTTTCATTCCTGAGTATCAGCAGTGTTTTCAAATATAGTCCACTAAAATAGAGAGAAGTGGTTTCTGGACAGTAATTGTGCTGTGAAATACAAAGAGAAAGGAAACAATACGCACTCATGCATCTCTTTATATGAGGTTGTGTAAAGTAAATTAAAATTTCTACTTTTTTTCCTACAAACATCATTCTAGCAGCAGCAATGCATTTTTGATGCTCCCACCTTAAACTTATTTACACTATGACAGTGTTGAGTGTCTTCCTTCTGTGAGCTATTTTCCACAGTGACTGTCCTTGACCAAACCAGAAAATTAATTTGATTTCTCTAATGCAAAAGGTAATTGGATTTCCCTTTATAGGATGCATCCCTTTAATGACTGTCTCTGCTTCAGCCAATTTAGCTGCAATCAACCTGACACTGGTCTGGTGATACGACTTTAAATAAATGCCAAAGCTGGGAGATGCAAGACCGACTGTCTGGTATCAGAAAGAACATTTTCTGCCTCATCTTGCTATTTTCCTCAGAAAATGTCTCCTTCTTGAATGTCGGTCTTGTGAAACATGCTACTCTAGTAATTGGTCGTAAAGCAGCCGATTGCATCCTTCTAACAAATATAGTAAGTATTTCCTAGAAAGAATCTGGAGAAAATTTGAAAGTTGAGTAAAACCTCTTGAAATATTTGTCCTTCTTTGCAAGTATTCATTACTATGTAGACTCTTCCTAAGAGAAAAAGGTGCTCCTAAAGTAGTGAAATAAATCTTTACAGAGGTCTTGTTCAGTATTTCATATTTATCAAAATACTTATTTAGATAATGGGGATCTTATAAAAAAGTATCGTTGCATGCCAATCTGGGAAAAGGTTTACCTACATAAAACAATTAGTAAAGATGGTATTTTGGATACACTCTGTTCTTTCTTCAGGCAAGGATTCATAAAATCCCAGAATATGTATTTCTATTTATTTAACATAGTCATTGTCCCTTGGACCCAATCCTTCAGGCTAATATGCTGGGCACTTTTAACCCCAAATGGACTTGGAACCAAAATTTAGAAGTTTAATGTAGTTTATGTGCAGTTTTAATTTAATCATGGGTCATGTGTTCCTCTTGATAAATGCTGTTGATGGAAAGTGGTAGCTCACACTCTGGATAGTAAACTGGATTTTAAGATCTCTGCATATCAAAAAAAAATGTAGTGGAAAATAAAACCAAGAAAATTTGGCTTCAATTTGAAGTTATTTCCTTCTGAATCCTTATTAAGAGTTATTTTTATACAAATCAAAATAGTAATTTTCTACTGTCTACCGATACCAGTGTCAGATAGTAAGAAATTGTTTTATGTATCTGTATTTTGAAGCAGGTGCTCACCTCTGTTTCCATTATCGGTTCCGTTATCTCTTGATCTTTATGTATGGGTAGGTTTTCCACTCTTCTGGAGCTTTTGCAAAATGGAATTGATAAGTTTACTGTAATGTAACTTTCAGGGCTTTTTAGTACAGTTCACTTGAAGTAAATGGATATGAAAACACAGCTTCCCAAAGGTGCAAGTGCCTTAGGGGTATTCACCTCCTTCATTTAGCTAGAAGTCTTTTTTAATACTTAAATGTACCACCCAGAAGTAGTGTATTCATATGAGTCTCTGGACATAGAAACAGATGGTCTCTTTAGATAGGAATTATGAAAATGGGAATAAATATTTCATGCCTTTTAAATTTTGGGCAAGTTTTAAGGGATCTTTGTATCTCTAGTCCCAAGTGTGCTTTTCTTACTGATACTGGGAAGTGAGAGGAGATTATAAATGACATATAGTGCTTAATTCACAGGCTGACGCTCCTTGGCTGCAATTCTGATTTCAAGAGTGGAAATTCTGCTTATGCTACTCTCAGGGAAGAGGGTCCTCTCCCAGGTTGGACCAGAAAGCTTCTTAGCCGCAGGGGTACATAGCTTATGTACTGTAGGTTGCTGTGACTTTTAGACTAGCACCTCTTCTTTTCTCATCTTTGTAACTCCACAGATTTTCTTGCTTCTTAAGGAGTTGGTGCACATCTGGGGCAGAATGTGTAGACCAATAAACTCTATGTTTTATGATTGTAAATAACACTAGAGATACTATTTTCCTACTGTCAAAATTTTAAAATTATCAGAACTGAAAATGATGTTTCATACATAAAATAAAGTGCTCTTAAAGTCCTTGTTAGAACTTACTTTTAGGACACCAGTTTACCTGTATATTATTTCTTCTTTCCCTGTAGGTCACAGATATGATGCTTCAGGATAAGCCCTATCCAGACTGGGGAAAGTCTGCCAGAGCTTTCTGGAAGAAGGGAAACATTAGGATCGTTTTATTCTGGTAGGAAAATAGTAAAATCAAGTTGTTACAAATGAGCTTTTGTTAAACCATCAAAAAATGTATCTTCTAATTGTCTGTGGCAGTATAAAGAAATAGAATATATGGTTGGAAAAAAATGAAACTTGGTCTAACAAAAAAAATTAAACATTGCAAAACCTATACCTGAGTGAAAAATTTCTAATCAAAATAGTTGGTGTGAAAATAACTTAAAATTTGATTTATGCTGGGTTTTTATTATATCTTTAAAACTCTTTATAACTGAGTTTCAAAATTTTTCTGTGTGTGTTATTGGGTGTCTCATTGTCAGTCTTTGTAACTAAGGTAAGTAGATATGCTAATGTCCTTTTGTGACTATGAAATTGATTATATTATTAATTGAAATTATTACATTTGAATTAACACATGAATAGGATTTAAAATGAAGTGAAAAAAAAAATCAAAGCAAAATAATGTGAGGGATAAGCACTTATTTGACCCTAAATATAACCTCTTCCGGGTAAATTCAGTCCAAAGGTAATTGTTGAAACAGAACACAAATTGTGGTAGGAAAAATGGAAGGTGGAAAATGTTTAGTCTAAGAAGCAGTCTGAAGACCTTAGAGTGAAAGATGAAAGAAACTGCAAAGATTCTTTCAACTACAACAGAAGCAGCAAAACTCATGAAAATACCAAAGGACCTGCTGTTTTTTA
The DNA here is from genome assembly GCA_002631895.1 of Agapornis roseicollis. NCBI lineage: Eukaryota > Metazoa > Chordata > Aves > Psittaciformes > Psittacidae > Agapornis > Agapornis roseicollis. The sequence continues at coordinate 28,726 of NDXB01009543.1, forward strand.
AAGAGCAGATTTGCAAGTGATTGCTACAGAGGAGCTGAAAGATGTATTTACATGGATTCTGCTACAGAAAATGCAATAATTTTAAGGCGGTAAAATTACATATTTTATTAAACTGAGGCAATTAAATAAGACAAATATAAAGATTAACAAGAAAGCAGAATCAGATAGGCTGCTGATAGGCTACAAATAAGATTTGTAAGGAAATAAAGGGGCTGAGCTGATGCAAATTGTATTAGCACTTAATCGCCTATTGAAAAACTGAATATTAAAATGTGACTATTGTTTTACTTTTCTTGCTTTTTTCCAACAAACTAGAATTATCCTTCTGGTGTGTAAGTTTGAGTTCAGTATCAGCTAAATGGATAGAATACATCATCAATAATGGAATTATGAACAAAATTCTAGGTTAAATTCTGCTAAAAGAATCAGCCAGGGTCTGCCTGATATGTTAGAACTGTTTGAACATGTCATCAAAGTAATGGATGAGGGAGAAATGGTTGATCTAATTTATTTGGTCTTTCAAAAGGCTTTTGGCAAAGTTCTTCACTGAAGGCAATTAAGAAAACTAGTAATCCCCATGGAGTGTGCTGAACATTTACGAATCATCTTAGTAGCATGCAGTGAAAGGTCTAAATAAAATAATCATTTTCTGCTATGTTCATAAGACAGGGGAGCCCCATTACTTAATCTTGAATTCAGTACTTGCATACATTATAAATATTAGTGACATGAAAGAATTTAAAGAGAAAGTGAATAATGTGAAGGGTACTAGCATAAAAGAGGGTTCTTAGAAAGCTAGGTGAAAAAAAAATAACATGATTGAAAAGTTCAAGCTGTGGGGCGGGGATGCTCAAACAGCTCCTTGTCATCACTGCAGGATGTGCAGAACAAGATTTGATCTCAGTGTCCCAGAGTGTGCAAAAAGGTAAAGCAGATGAATAAAAAAATACACTCAGAGAGATACCAAGTGGGCTAGCAATCATTCCGGTGTCATATTGTTGAGTCAGCAAAAAGCTCAGTGTAGAACATCACTGATATTTTTTACCCTTGTAAAGTATAGCACTGTCTGAAAGAGTAGAAAGGAGATTAGTTAAGAGTCAAGAAAAACATTAATTACACAAAAAGACTGGAAGAATGGAGAAAGGGTTAAAAGCAAGGTCACAGGGAGATTCCAAATTTATGTGCCAGACAGGAAGAACGATAAAACTATTAAAACCACTTCAATATTGTTGTGAGGGATTGAGAGATGTTTTCACTTCTGATTGTGTGACAAGTTATAAATCAATATCTTCTTTCAAATAATATTCTCATTAACAAATCCTACCAGAGTTTTAAAATTGGGATAAAGTAAAAAACTATGGTTGTTCTCATGCATGGCTCTAGTAGTAAAAAGTATGCTTAATGGGGATTTTAAAACCCAAAGGGTGACATAAATGCTTTTGGTTTTAGTTTTAAGCAGTAAAATAAAATAGCCCTGGGCAGCAGACTACATTCTGTAGAGGCATAATTTAGATAGTCTGTGTTAGACATTGATACAATTAGATTGGGTTTTTTTTCCCCTAATGCATAGGAAAAACGGAGGGAAGAGTTAAATTGTTAATAATGTTATGCATGGTAATGTGCAGTATTTGGATTTCATTTATTATTGCTTAAGCGGTGTGATGTGAGCAGCCTAATTTCTGAAATGTCCTAAGTGAAGCATCCTCAACAGTACGTCCTACTCAGATACTGCTATGCCAAAATCCATTTATTCATGACATTTCCTAGTGGCACACCTGTTTAGCAGAGATAGTGTAATACAGTGCACTGTATGTTAATTATTCCAAATGTAGATATGTAATGCACAGTTTAAAGCAATTGATGAAACAAAAATATTAGCTGCACACTGGACTTATTTTAATGTTCTCGTCAGGTTTATTTCAGGGTTTACTTTATAAAATTACAGAATGTCTCTAAACATACCAAAGATGGATTGTCATGGCGATGAAGGTACTATCCACTTGTTTATAACAGTTGACCATGTGACTGCTTTGTGTTTCCTATTTGGAAATGTTTTCAGCTCTCCCATGCAACTGATTGACAAAGGATTTGGTTTAAATCGTTCCTGGAAGTATTGCCAGAAACTGGTTGTTGGTTGCTCCTGAGGATTCTGGCTGCCTTTTGAATGCTTTCACAATCTAATTATTCCAAAGACAGCTCAGCTATCTCAACAACGTCCACTTGGTATTTCCACTTGTTTAGCACATCGCTAAGGAGTTCATTGAAGTGCCCTCTACTTTTACATTGAACGGTTGCATTATTCTTTTATAAAAAGATCTCCATTTTCATCATTTCCAGCTCTTCTCATGGCTAATTCCATAATCTACAGGAACCTTTGTGTAATGCTGTTACAGTCTGTGATATATTGCTTAGTGATACAGTGCACATATGATCTCAATGTCTTGCAGAATATAAGAAAACATATTTTCAAGATGGCTTTTAGAAACCATAGAGTATCTGGAATCCTGGTGGAATCACTGGGATGGTGCAGACATATTTGTGGATTACAAAAGAAAGATGCCCAGAGGGAGTTAAATATCCACTTCACCTGGCAGTCAGTTGAGGCTGTGGTAGACACAACTGTCTCCAGTGCTCTGTCATTACTGTCATCGACCATCTTAAGAACCTGAATGTGCACAAGTCCATGGCACCTGATGAAATCCATCCGCGGGTCCTGAAGGAGCTGGCGAGTGAAGTTGCTAAGCCACTGTCCAACATATTTGAAAAATCATGGGGCAGTCAGGGGAAGTTCCCAAAGACTGGAAAAAGGGAAATATAACCCCCATTTTCAAGAAGGGGAAAATGGATGACCCAGGGAATTACAGACCAGTCAGTCTCACCTCTGTGCCTGGCAAAATCTTGGAGCAGATTCTCCTGGAAGGCAAGCCAAGGCACATGAAAAACAAAGAGGTGCTTGGTGGCAGCCAGCATGGCTTCACTAGGGGGAAATCCTGCCTGAACCAATTTGGTGGCCTACGATGGGGCTCTGGAACTGGCGGACAGGGGTAGAGCAGTTGACGTCATCTACCTGGACTTGTGCAAAGCATTCAACACTGTCCCACACAGCATCCTTGTCTCTAAATTGGAGAGACATCAATTTGATAGGTGGGGCACTCGGTGGATAAAGAACTGGCTGGATGGCCGCACGCAAAGAGTTGTGGTCAATGGCTCAGTGTCCGGCTGGAGGCCAGTGACGAGTGGTGTCCCTCAGGGATCGGGGTTGGGACCGGTCTTGTTCAACATCTTTGTGGCTGCCATGGACAGTGGGATTGAGTGCGCCCTCAGCAAGTTTGTGATGACACCAAGCTGTGTGGTTGGGTGGATACGCTGGAGGGAAGGAATGCCATCCAGAGGGACTTTGACACGCTTGTGAGGTGGGCTGATGCCAACCTCATGAAGTTTAATCATGCCAAGTGCAAGGTCCTGCACCTGGGTGGGAGCAATCCTAGGCACAGCTACAGGTGGGGCAGAAAAGAGATTCAGAGCAGCCCTGCAGAGAAGCACTTGGGGGTGGTGGTCGATGAGAACATGAACATGAGCCGGCTGCAGTGTGCGCTTGCAGCCCAGAAAGCAACCGTATCCTGGGCTGCATCCAAAGGAGCGTGACCAGCAGGG
>NDXB01009544.1:0-17007 GCA_002631895.1 Agapornis roseicollis
AGGGCAAACATCACTCAGCAACAACCAAAAACATCGACCTTATCAGCCTTGTTCCCGGGTTAAATCAAAACACAAGCTACTAAAGAGAAAAAAAACTGACTGCAACTGCTGAACCCAGGACACTAACATATCTCAAGCTCAGCTCATATAGTTCATAGCTAATTTTTGCCTGACAAACAACGATACAAATTTGATGAGCTTTAACTTACAAGATAATAAAAGCAGTCCCACGATAAGGAACAGTACACAAAAAGAAACAGAAACATAAAAAGCTAATTGTTTTAAATTCTCAGCAGCTGTAATGAAATACAGTAAGAAACATCCTCAAGCATACTGCATTCGATTTTCTTGCATAGAAATCAAGAACTGGTTAAACAAGCAAAACCGGGATTGAGCACTCCCTGGTTCAATGGCTCCAATTTCAACACAATTTTTGCAAGAAAATGCATGCTGTTTACCCAGCATGCACAAATTAAAATTAAGCTAAAAATGTTTTTCTTTGTTCTTTTCTACTTTACTTTCCAATGAGCAATTTTTCTTACACAAACACTGAGCAGAGCAAATAACAAGCTCATTGGAAATATGAGTCAAGAACAAGTAGTTGATTTCTTATCTTTGCACTGCAAATTAGGCATACAAATCAAGTACAGTGTTGTCCTTCTTAAAATGCGTGTCTGTTAGATCATACTTATTTCAAAAAAAGAGGGTTACTTTACCAGCTGAAAGATATATTTTCCAGTTCTGTATTATCTTGGGCCTAGGCCTTAAACTCCTGCCATGGAATACTTACCTACGTATTCTGGTTTCACTCACAGTTGAAATGGAGTCAGTGCTGTAACAAGTCAGTCAAATTTCAAATACATGTAAAAGTAATCATAGAATCATAGAATAGTTATGGTTGGAAGGGACCTTAAGATCATCTAGTTCCAACCCCCCTGCCACAAGCAGGAACAATGTTAGAGCTAAGGATAGAGTTAAGGAATCAGCACTTCTCAGACAGAGGGAATAGAAAAACAAATAACCCCAAACGTTTTTCTGCTAGTTTAATATAAGTAAGAGAATTAACCAAGTCATATAGACTGAAAGATTTCAGTGTTAGATTATTCCGTGGTAACTTACGTTGCTGTGTACACTATTACTACTGTCATAGAATCACAGAATAGTTAGGCTCGGAAAGGACCTTAAGATCATCTAGTTCCAACCCCCCTGCCGTAAACAGGGACACCTCACACTAAACCATGCCACCCAAGGCTTCATCCAACCTGGGCTTGAATACTGCCAGGGATGGATCTGTCTGGCATAAGGGCTAATGCTCATGGAAGTTAGTCTATCATAATCATATGGTATGATCTGAATTTCAGCTTTAGTCATTCAGTATAATTAAAGTCTTATACTTTCCCCTCTAGAGCTTTAACAACAATCAAGTAATCTTTCTTGCTCCTCTGACAGGAGGACTGTAGCAAGTTTCTGGAAAAATCTGAAAGGGGTTCTATAATTCTTGCAGCACTAGCTACTAACAACTGCTGCTAAAACTGCATTTACAACTATTACAACTACTTTTTACTCCAGGTAGTAGGCAGCAAATGTGAAACCCAAAAGGTTTTTCGTAATAGCTGGAATTTGTGGAAGTCAGGTATACTGGGTATCAGGTATAATTTTGCTTTCACTAGCTGACTGATAACTCCAAGAGACTGAAATGGGATGTTTTAATCACCTGCCTCTGTTTCCTATCTGTCAGTTTTACCATTTTAGTCATAGAAGTCTTAACTAGTATACTAAAAGTCATACTACAAAGAACATTGCAAGACTGATTAAGTCACCTTCCCTCAGGAACTGAGTTTGGTGAAAATTTATGTTAATACTTTGTAGTTATTTCCTCTTTTTTACTTGGCAGTTGAAATACTAGAGATTTATTAAATAAAAAGCTTGTGGGTGTTAATTCTCATATTCCACATCCTTAACTGCAGTTGACTAACATGTTGAAAAAAACATTATGCCCCTTTCTTTTCCAAACCCCACATAATTACTTATTTTCCACTTGAATATCAGGTGTCAATCAAATGTAGGTCTCGTAATTACTGTTGTGGCGTAACTTCCATTAATTAAAATTATATGCCTAACAACATATTGTTTCTAAATTCCTCAGAAAAACAGGATTCCAATTTTTAATTCTGCAATTTATTTTAAAGGTCATACTTTGATGCTAAAGCAAAAATTACATTGCACCAAATATAATGCTCTGTTTGTTATGACTTACATTGAAAAGAAATCTTGCTAATTTTGTTCTGGCACTACTCATTCTGTACATGATTTCTGATAAACTGAATATATTTAGTAAAGTACTTCAAATGTTTTTAGCTTGGCAAAACAATAAATCAGTAAATAGAAAAAATATTTAACACTGCAACTGATTCCTTTGTCAGGAAAAAACACAATGGTTTAAAGTTTGTTTTCCTAATACCTAAAACCAATTGTTTGCTGGTTTACACTAAACTGGCATAAGCTTGATATATCTCATAATATTTAACCAATGTGTGTTGTGTCTTGACAAGAGCATTTTAACCTTTAATAACTAGTAGAGTTCAACTGTTACATAATTAACCTGAAATGCCAAAAGGTTGTGGGTTGATTGTAGGTGTTTTGGGTTGGGTTTTTTTGTTTCCTTTGTTCAGTTGGGGTTTTTTGTCATTTGGTTCTGGACTTTTTTTAACAGTTCTGGTGTGTACATTTACAATGAGTGAATTTTCAGACTGGGCCATTATAATGTAGTTTTTCAGCAGCTGAAGTACTGCATTTTAAATACGAACTTCACATTCACTATTTCAGTATCTTCACTGCAGGAGTAAATTAGATATTTCATCCAAGTAGGATGGATCCAGGAAACCATGCAAGTCATTCTATACTGCACAACAGACCTGTTGTCCTGGTCCTGAGAGGAGCTTTCAAGCACAGGTTGCTTCCTCTTCTGAGCAGTAAGCAGCCTAGGGTAAGTAGTCTGACAAAGCCAGCTGCTTTATAGGGACTAAATATGTCTTTTTAGATGATGCAGAGGCAATGAGCTGATGGTGTGTTTGATCTACAGTTCTCCACCTGTTCAGCATAAGGTTAGCTTTGCAGTGTATAGTCTTTAGTCTTATTGAACCATCAGTTGGGGAAATAGTAAGGAATTCCGGAGTAGGCCCAAGTCCTAGTCTTACTGTGTGGACATGCTCATCTGACATTGAGAAGCTTTCAGCAAAAAAAGAGACATGCTCAAAGTGGAAAAATGGTGTTTGTCCATTTATATGTGAGATAAGTGTAACAATTTCTTCTGTGTTCCTTGAACTCAGTGGACAGATTGATATAATTTATGCTAATTATATGCTTAGCAAGTCTAACAATGTCAGCGATTCAATAGTTGCAATGCAACTTCCATGAATAAATCTAAATCTTTGTATTTGGCTGACTTGCAATAACGATCCTTTCAAGAAAGGAATGCCACAATCCTTTAATTGCCATACAGTAGAAAAGTCATTTTATCAAAGAATCAATAGGGTAATCACTTACATAATTTACATCATTTCTGCAGGTTGCACACACCTGAACAAGCTTTTGCCTTAACATGGAGTTTAGGCTTGGTCTGCTTTAAACAGCTCACAGAAAGCTCCTAACAAAACCTAGATGTTGTTTTTATGATCTTAGCATACAACTAGGCATCAAAAAGAAGTAAAAACAAGTCATGGAACTACTTATTTATGAAAAACAGTTGTGGATTTTCAGTTAGGAGCTCTACCACACATTATCTGTGTAAAACGGGTGCCAGAGAAAGTGGTTTAGGAAGCTGGTTGTGGATGGTTTGCAATCAAAGCACAGCAGACAGACTTAATATTTTTATAAAAAATGAGAAAAATCTTCTAAATTTTGTAATACATCCATTCTGTTTAATCTTCTCTCAGCTCTGATTTCACAGGGCAAGGCCTAACTTAGCTTTCTTTCATCCAGCCTTAGACAATTGGTTCCTTTTAAATAGAGAGCTACAAAACTAACACAAGACAACCTGCAATGGTATGTTTAAAGAGCAACCATCTAAAAACTATTTCAACGACCATTCCTAAATGATTCTTAGGTTTCCTCAACCACTTTTGATTGCCAGTCCCGAGGGTGATGTTTCCTGGTCACAAATAGGTACAGCCAAATGGAATGGGATAGGAGCAGTTTGGTTTTGTTTTTAAAAACCCACTGCTCCAGGAAGGTGTTTCAGCCCTATTCTGGGGAGAGGATTCTGACAAGCGGGATGAGGAGTTCATTCTCCATGGCCCCTTCAGTCACTGGCTTCTTTATTTTCCTGAGGCTGCCAGCAAAAGTGCCAATTAGTAGCAATTGTGATGGTGATTTCTGAAGTGCAGTTTAAAGCATTTCTAACTGGGTTGAAGCTGTTGTCAGTTGACTGACTAGAATAATAATAATAATAAAGCTCACTGCTTCAACAGAAGCTTGTTAGACTTTCCTGTGTGATCTGCTATGGATAGCCTGAATGCAACAGCTTTTGCATTCAAAAGAGGGATTTTCCTAAAAGCATCAGTGAGCACTCTGCTGTTTTATCTGCTCTAAAAAAAAAAAAAAATAAAAAATAAAAAATAAAAAAAATAAAAAACCTTACTTTTAAATGCTGCTAAAAACAAAAATAAATGAGGATCTGGAAACAGGAGGGGGGCAAGAAAAAAAACTAACCTGAGGCGCATGCATAACTAAATACACCAAGATCCCTTCAGTGTAGTCTTATGAAGTGGAAAAAATACTATGCCTTTTTCATGTCCAGAGTTACAGAGAAGGAACTGTAAACAGTAAATGGGTTATAAAACACAAGGGGCCTGATGTACTGACGCTTTATGTTGCTATTTTATCATCAACATCACAAACTGACATATACTGAAAAGCCATCCAAAGAAATAAACATTTATTATTTGCATATAATAAGAGAATGCTTGAACTATGCATGAACAGTATGAAGCCATCTTTTTAAGAATCTTTGCTTAAAACATTTCCTTTATGGGACCATACATNACATCAACATACTGACATATACTGACAAGCCATCCAAAGAAATAAACATTTATTATTTGCATATAATAAGAATGCTTGAACTATGCATGAACAGTATGAAGCCATCTTTTTAAGAATCTTTGCTTAAAACATTTCCTTTATGGGACCATACATATTTAGCTCCCTTTTTTATGTTTCTTTCCTATGTTGATCNAAAGCCATCCAAAGAAATAAACATTTATTATTTGCATATAATAAGAGAATGCTTGAACTATGCATGAACAGTATGAAGCCATCTTTTTAAGAATCTTTGCTTAAAACATTTCCTTTATGGGACCATACATATTTAGCTCCCTTTTTTATGTTTCTTTCCTATGTTGATCTTACAGCACAGAGAGATCTGTTCTCACGGTAATGAGCTCACAAGAACAACCACTTAGCAGAACACATTATAGTCTTAGATTTCAAAGCCACATATATTAGTTGCATCAAACATCAAATCTTCTTTTAGAGTTCCCGAAGGGCTTTTTAAAGCAAAACCCACATATATGTGCCTGAGCCAGTTGCAGGAGTAAAGTCAGGTCTTGCTGTGCTGGACATGACAAACAGCTCCTGGGCTGGGCCCGTGCCCTCCTTCCCCTTCCTCTCTTGAGGACCTCCAGATGTCCTTGAGGCTTTGACTGGCTTTCCATCAGTCTTGAGGACTGCCCCTCAGCTGATCACTTCTTATAGAGGGGTCATGACTGAAGGAGCACAAATAAAGCTAAACCCACATCAGGCAATATGTTGGGATTGTGCCTCTCCTGCAGCCTGCCTTCCCCAAGGAAGAGAGGGGCTTCATTTGTCATGCTCTAGTCTTTCTATCTGGCTTTTAGCAACATGCTAGTAAAATCTGATGGGAGGGAGCAGGGTTGAAGGTCATTAGCCTTTGAGCAGGTGGTGTAAAGTAGTGACTCTTTGCACCTCTGAGGTAGGGTCTTTGTCTTGCAAACACTGGAGACATGGTGGTGACCTGTGATCCTGCATGAGTTGAACCCACAGAAGTTAGTCTGTGAGTAAAAATATGGGGTCTTGGTTGTTTATGGATGCATTAGGTCACTTTGTTACTTGGGAGGATTTGAATTGATGCTTTCACAAAATTCACACAATTTGTAATGTTTGGGGTGTTTTCAAAACAACAAGTCAGAAGACTGCTTTGAGAGCAGAGATGTTACATGCTCATGATGTGTGGTGACTTAAGGGTATTTGTCCAAAAAGATATGGGGACCACCACTAAGAGATAGTTCCAAAATTGTTTTTTGTGACTTAGACTAGCTATTGCTTAGACCAATCTTTACTCAGACAGTAAGCCCCAATTATTTCTTGCTATGTATGTCTGTTCAACAGTGGGGTTTATGTTCATGTAGAGTGTGGAGTTTTATGGAGATTTATGTTACACCACTCCTGTTTCTGTTTTTAATATGAGTTAAAACTCCTTATATTGTAATTCTGGGTTTGTACATACAGAATTACATTCTAGTTATATACATGACAAGTGCCTCAGAGGGTGAGGGTGTTCTGAAATATGCAGTAGCTGTCCTTTGGATAGGAAAAAGTAAAAAACGTGATTAGTAGCATTAAAACAGAAGCGAGGCATTGCATGTAAATGAGGGGGAAAAGACCTCTCAAAAGAACCACTGACCAAAATACGGGGTTTGCCCCACATCCTTTTCCAGTGCATGTTGAAGTTTTACTGTTTGTGTTCATAGTTATAATAAAAAATACTTTTGCTGACTATGAAAGTGGATCCAGAATAAAACAAAAAAAAATGTTTTGTCATTTTCCAAATACAGTTTTGTGCACAAATGTGGCACATCTGGGTGTGTGCATGTGTAGAGTTAAAATGGGTGTGCTTCTTTTTTATGAAACAATAGAGACTGACAAATGTTTTTTATGTAAAATTATTCATGCAAGGATCTAATCTGTTTCTTTCTGGCTAAACCCTGTCTGAATATATAAATATTTTAATGTAAAAGTTTTATGTGAATTTTCCTACATATACCAAGAAAGATCCCTGTGATTATAGTACATCACCTATTTGGGGCATAAACAGTTCTCCAGATTCAAAGTTATGATCACAGAACACTTCTGAGGAAACAAATTCAGCCTCTTTCTGGCAACCGTATCGCATAATGTCTTTTATGTCAGGCTCTGTCTTAAAAATGATTCTTATGAGTGCTTGGAGCTCTCAAATTCCTTTAATAGTTGTTAAGTTTCCTAATTTACATGCCAGCTTGTTCATGGCATTTGTTTTGTACCAACATTATTATTTTGATTTGATAATTTTTATTCTTCTGATCCCTTTGTTTTTTTAAAATAAATTATACTTTTATTTTGGAATTCATTTTACTAGGCAAAGGAGCAAGCATCCTTTAATCTACTTTGGTAGATTCCTCTCTCTGGGAGCGGAGAGGAAGGAGGGGAGGGCAAAAAAGGGGGGGGGTGAGTGAGTGAACCAGTTGCGTGGCTGAGTTTAAACCACGACAACTATATAATGTAAGGAAGAAAGGGATATTCCTACAAAACAGAGGTGGGAAAATTGAAGGGGGGTGGGGGGGAGTGTTAAGTGGGAGTTGCTAGGGTGGAGGAATTTTGGCACATAGTCATCCTGTTAATTAATATTCAAAAAAGATATTTTCATCTTGTAATTTTTCCTATGAACTACCCCCTGGGCGACTATTTCCTGTTATTAATACACTTAAATTCTAATAGCATTAAATTTCATTCTGCCATCATTCTCAAGGTCATCTAGTTCTTCATGTTTCATATTCTAGTGCCCTTTGAGCTGATGGCTTCCAACCATCCTACCACCAAAAAACCCCACCAGCACCTCCTGCTTTTTCATGGAAGCCATTAACATTAGATAAGAAGCCTCTAGCCCACTTCTTTTTCTTTTGTGATGTCTTTGCTACCTACCCTTTAAGCAGTTCCTTATCTACTTTTACAATTCTCTTTCTACCACTTTCTGCAGATTAACTAATAGTTTTCTATATGTGTCAAATACTTAATATTAAAGTTCAGATAGGTTAGTTCTACCACATTTCCTTTACCTATAAAATCAGTTATCATTCTGACATCCAAAGTCGTGGATAAACTTATGTTCTGTGTCAGCCCATTTATCATATACCTCTATGTCTTTGCAAGGACAGTAATCTCTTATAGGTTTGTTCCCTCTGTGTGGAAAAGAAACTCATCACAGAAAAAGCTGAACAATAAAAGCGAGTTTATTTCTGTATGTTCAAGTCTTATTTTAGACACAAGTAATTTAAGTGCTTTCTTTTATTGTGGAACTATAATACCCATGGTTTTATGCACTGTACTGAGTGCTGCCTTTCTGACTTGTTTCTCTGAATAATTCAAACTATATCTTAGTTACTTTCCTTGTGAAAAACAAACAAACAAACAAACGAACCTCTGACATGAGCATGCAAATGCAATAAAATAGAATATTGCACTGTGCCTAGGACTATGGTATGGGAACATTTTGATTACCTAAATCATGAGAACAGTCCAAGTATCCACAGTGGAATTTCCTGCATAGTGCAGGAAAACCATATCCACTTTGCTGTTTGTAATTNTTTCTCTGAACAAACTATATCTTAGTTACTTTCCTTGTGAAAAAAAACAAACAAACAAACCTCTGACATGAGCATGCAAATGCAATAAAATAGAATATTGCACTGTGCCTAGGACTATGGTATGGGAACATTTTGATTACCTAAATCATGAGAACAGTCCAAGTATCCACAGTGGAATTTCCTGCATAGTGCAGGAAAACCATATCCACTTTGCTGTTTGTAATTTTGCAATAATGATGGCCATTTCAGGAATAAATTCAAGTCCTATATATATTTAATCTAAAGGAATTTTATATTTCCTGTTTAGTAGAATAGTCAGGGTTGGAAAGGACCTTAAAATCATCCAGTTCCAACCCCCCTGCCATGGCAGGGACACCTCACACTAAACCATGCCACCCAAGGCTCTGTCCAACCTGGCCTTGAACACCACCAGGAATGAAGCATTCACAACTTCCCTGGACAACCCACTCCAGTGCCTCACCACCCTTACAGTAAGGAACTTCCTCCTTATATCTTATCTAAACTTCCTCTGTTTAAGTTTGAACCTGTTACCGCTTGTCCTATCCTTGGTATCTGTTACACCTTCCTTGACCTGACTCAGCAGGTGACAGGAGTCAAAGCCATTACTCAGAGGCAGGGCCCATCTGGTGAGCTCCATGGCAGTATTCTGCTGCTCTGAAAGTCATTGGCTACCAGTTTGGCTTATTCCACCATGCTTTCAGTGAAACATAAGTCTTGCTTCTAAGTTCCTGCAGCTGCTTTGGATCCAGGTATTTCACATGCAAAAAAGAAGAAAATGGTGTGGTAAAATACTTGGAGCAAAAATGCTAGCAGTACCTACATCTCCTACTTTGAAGTCTGGGTCTGTAAGCAAAGAAATAATGCAAATCTTAATAAGATTTTGGAATGACATATACAATCTTATCTAGATACCTGTTTTTTGTTTTCAATATAAAGGTTTTCGATATTTCTTGGCATTGTTGCCACAAAACTCAACATAAACAATTATTTAATATGAAGATACTGTAAGATGATGAGTTATTACATGTGTTATGTTAAACACAAAACTGTGTGGATTTTTTGAAAACTCTTTCCTTAGTTCTCAGGGTGTTTATTTATACTGTTGGAGGGGGGTTTGATTATTATATTTTTTTATCAACAGTAATTATCATTGCTTTTAATTATTGTTCATACAATTTTGTGCTACAAAATCCTAAGATACTTGCTTCCAAATAGTTAGACAACATGCTTCTTCAACAGAACATCTGATTCAAGAATGTTCTCTGCTTCTGTCTGTCCTTCTCACTCATACATGAGGTTTGCTGACATTTCATGTCCTCCTGCCTCCCAAACCTCATATGCAGTGATGCATTTCCTTGTGAACCCCAGAAATCGTGGAGATGAGCTTTGCATCCACATGAAACCAAAAAAAAAACCAAACAAAAGCACCAAGGTTTTTCAACTGTTTAATCAAGACCTGCAAATACCTGTGCTGGTGCAGTATGGAGGGCCAGCAGAATGAGTGACAAGTGATGGGCTGCACTGGGTGTGTTAAACCACTTCTGAAGATAACGTATTGTGTATTTACATCCTGTGTCAGCTTTTGAGGGACAAGCTATGTGTCACAAAACTGGAATCTGTACTGCCTCAGACACGCCTTTTTGCAGTTATTTTGAAACTGTAGTCAGGTGGATTTTAACACAGTGATGTTTTCAGTGATGATGTATCCTCAATTAGCAGTGTTATGTAATATTGCAGTAGCTAATTTTTGTTTTGAGCAAACTATCCATTCACCTATTAACATTTCATCTGTGAAAATTGCATCTGGATATTAGTGTTCTATTCAGATAAACGGGGGCAGTTCACGCCTTGGTAAGTGCCTTACTGTTTCAATCTGGTTGTGAACAAACAAGACAGCCGTGAATTCTTATGTAGCAGTGAGTCTATATTTGGAAACAGAAGAAGTAGCAATGTTTAGTTAAAATGCTCAAAATCTTCCTGAATAAAGCATAACCTGTAGGAAGCTCTGAAATTCATAAGCTTCTCTTTCTCTTTTAGTTCTTAATTGCATTTCCATGAAAAGCTGGTTTTCTTTTTGTTTTATGCCACCAAAACAATGTTGTGCCATAGGAAAACAGTACTATTTGCATTAATTTGCATTTAGGATTCTAGAGTAATTTGGTTCCCATACAGCACAATAGAAATCACAGTGTGTGAATCTCTGTATTTCACCCATTATTTTACAGGGATTGAGGGATAGAAACTAATATAATCTTGCAGAAGTTGTCTTTAGGGGCTTTATAAATCTTTCCTCTCTTTGTCTCAAAGAATTAAAAATTAAATAATATTTAAATAAATATATTTGTCCTTAATTCATTAGATAAAATTTACATGTTCTAAAGGCAAACTGTGAGAAGTCTTGCACCTGAACTTCTAGGACGTTCAATGCTCCTATTAAAGCAAGCAGCTAGGTATGATGAATGTGAATTGTTGATTGATTTGAGAAAATATAGTGATTATACCCTTTGCAGTAGAGTAATTGAATAAGCTTATAAATATGGAAGTTGTAAAATCCTGACTATTTTCTGTGGAAAAGTTAGATTTTATTCTGCTCTGATGAGTCTATGGTATCCTAGCCTGTATCTAAGCTGTCAGAGATTTCCATAGATTTGAAAATCTGTCCCCTGTTCCCCATATTAAATGTCACTGTCAGTTTACTCCAGGAAAAATGAAGTTTATTTGATGTGGTTGTCATGATACTTGTATAAGCAAAGCACCTATCACTATTTGCTGTAGAGAAAAAAAAATGACATAACATATAGTCAGATTTTATTTTTTCTACAGTGTTTTTGCAGAGCAAAACTGTAGCAATGTATGCTTTCTTTACTCAGATAATTTTCAGAATGCATAAATATGTAATAGTCTAAAGAAAGAGTGTAGATAGTATAGTTAATGTGCTACACAGTCAGATTTACTCTATCTGGATCAGTATAGCTGGAAATACTGCTTAGAAGCAGTTGTATATAACAGCATGCTTGTTCTTACCTATAGCAAAAATTCATGGTCAGGTAGTTTTAAGGACTGATCTGTAACTGTTCACCCCTAAGCATTTATATAGATCTCTCAGGCTGTTCCTTTCATTGGACAAAAGGGTAATGCTGACCACTTAGTGGACTATTACTAATGAGTACCCACTTAGGACCTGAGTCATCATTCCAATCAGGCTGCAGAGTACTGAGGAGCAGTGGATGACCTAAAAGCTGTTCCCCTTTTCTAGGGGATTCTCCTTTGGGGTAAAAAAAGTCCATTGTGGCAGTCTCCATTTGGCTTTCATACCAGTATGTTCCTAAGGCAAAAGATCTATGTTCTTAACTCCCATGTCAGTGGCACTGACTGTTGTTCCCACGCCCATGAGGACATGGGAAAGCCAAGTTTGTTAATTTTGGGATTTTATTGTTTATGAGTCTTTTATATGCTTTCTCCTAAAACAACAGTAATGGTGGTTCTACCAGTTGACACTATAGGCACTGTGAAAGGAATGACATTCTTAGTGAATAGCTTGGCGTGCAGGGGCAATATGGACAAACATGACTGGATCTGCTGTTGTCATTATGGAACAAATTCACACCTTGAAAACAGTGTTTCTTCAAGTGATAGTCCAAACCCTCATGTGGCACATCGGCCTGTGCCATGAAGCATAAACCTTTCTAACTAATTCATGGTAGCACTTTTTTTGTCTTTTTTTTTTTTTTTCTTTTTTTTCTGTAGTGTGATATGCTTCTACCGGTGTGTGTCAGTTCTAAAGAAATTCCAGCTACTTACTGGGTACCTAAAGCTATAACTTGTAAGCACGTTTTACACATAGTATTCATGGAAAGCACATTGCATGGAATCTTTATTTTATTATTATTGGGGGCAAACAGCTATAAGGAAGAGGCCTCATAAGAGACAAATGATCTTTTANTAATTCCTCTGCATATAACATGTATTAATTTCTACCAACATTGGGTTTTTCACTTTCTATTGTATTTTGGATTGTCTCTATCTCTGTATTTTCCAACTGGGTAACCCCTCTAAGTTACATATACATTCTCTCATGTTCATACAGAAAGCGTCATGTATGAGGGTCACTTTATCATGTGTGTTTAACAACTACATTTGCAAGTAATTCAGTTCTTTCTTCAGTGATCTGTAGGACTCCATTTAGTAGTACAAATTTGTGCAGGTCCAAGACATGGTTTCTGGAGTCTATATATATGCTAAAGAATGATTCCTTTATCACAAAAATACTCAAAATCTAAAGTGGCCAGTATGTTGTTGGCTAAATGGCTATATATAGCAAAAGCCAGTGTATACCTATATACTGCACTAATATTTTGTCTTATTTAGTAAAGAATAGTATCTACTGAATTCACAGAACATCTTAATTCAGGTCTAGCATGACTGGGCTTCACTGGAATTTGTCTCCTGTAAAGCTGTTAACACTATCCTTAATTATGACATGGCCCAAATCACCTGACACCAACGAGATGAAAACCAGATATTTAATGAGGCATATAACAGCTAAGAGGCAAATCCCACACATGACATTAGTTTAGATATAAACTTCCTAATGAGCGTTTACAAGTTATCGTGAAATAAGTGAGATTTGGTGTTTTAATTAAATTCCTTGCCTACTATTAGGAAGCCTAACTTGAAGTATTAATGTAAGTTATGGCGTACACTGGCCTGCAATATATTCTGGTAAATTGAGGCATCATTTAAGTGAATATTTTAGTCTGTCAAACTTGTCTGAGATGTTGTTATAACTGTGAAAAAAAAAATAGTTTGCAAGTCTAGCTGGATTATACATTATTAATAATAGCCTCTAAGACATATCAGGCACTGTACAAAAACATAGCATTGGCTGTAATGCCAAAGGGCTTACACAAAAAACCCAGACAGATAAGGAGCAAGGATGTGACTAGAAACCTGCAGTTTCTCCTTTCAATCACTATAATTTTCCCCCATTAAAAAAAAATAAAATGAAATCATTGCCCATACTTCTTTCAGAATTTTTCTAAATTTCATTTATTTTTCTAGTACAGCTCTCACTCAGGACAGGCCTGGTTTGTTTATCCTTATTTTTATACTCGTGTTCCAAATTAATGTTGCATTTGAGTACTGTAGAATCCTTCTGAACCTCATAAAGCAATTCTGAGGTCAAAACTTATTACAAGGGAGAAACAAATAGTAAGGTCATGCAGAAGGTACAAATATAACTGCAATTAAGGAAGCGGTCTCCAAGGGTCACATAGCTCTCCAGTTATTTGGTGGTCTATTCTCCCACCTACTACGTGTTATGTTCTTTATCTTCCTACCACAAATTTACTAAGTAATGTTGACCTACTACACATCCAAAGAAAATAATCCCCAGTTTATATTTCAGCAAGATAGTCAAGTCCTCATTTTTGTTCACTGAACTTTCCTGATGGAAGAGAGATGCGGGAAAGCTCTGATATGAAATTGTGGAAGATGTGGAGAGGATAGGTTTATATTTTCTAAACTCTTCAAGGAGGAAGGGCATAGAAATGGAAAGCTGGCCTGTTCAAAACCAGCACAGGGAGACTGTTCTTCTCTTGGGACTAATGATTAATCTGCATCACTCATTGTCATATGGTATCCTGAACATTAATAAGAATAAAATAATATGCTACTTGAAATGATTAGTATTTAAAAATATGTCAGACTATTGAAAGGATTACAGATCTTCATGCTTCCTTACGTAAATGGTGTTGTGGCACATGTGGTAAAAGGGACACTTTTTACAAGGTAGATTTGTCTCCTAAATGAAGAGGTTTGGGTTTTTCTCCTGCAAAATGTCACTGTCAAGACAGGATTTGGGATTAGATGGGTGACTGCTTTGATCTGTGCTGACCATTCCTCTTGACACTCCAGTCAAGGAGTTTTAGGAGTAAAACTTTTCTCCTTGAAGATTATTGATCATCTGGCTGCCTTGGGAGACTGAGGGTTGCTCCATGATCTGACAGAGTGCTGTGATGAGTTGAGGTTTTCAGTCAAGCTTTAGGCAGCAGTGAGCATTTACTGGGAAATTATCGCCTACTCAGAAGTAGTTGATAGTAATGAAAATGCTAAAGAGCCATTAACTCTGAGTAACCTGTGCTTCTGTAATTAAGAGGGTATCAAAACTCTACAAAAGATTATTTTATAATGTACTGAGGAGTTCAGCTTTGTTTCACATCTTCAATAGTGACAGCAACATACCTCCCCCTCCCCCCTTGTTTAGATTGGGAAATGCTTGAGAGAAGAATAAGCAGATGTCTGAAGTTATTCCCCAAATACCAGCATTTTCCATCTATTCAGAAGTGTTATTCTTATTAATGAAGGTCACTATGCCTTTGACAAATAGATTATGTCATAAAGTGGGCTGTGAATTTTGGTGAAAATACTATGTTTAATTAGTACATCCTTGAAGAAGTGAAGAATAATGGTTATGTAAGCAATGAAACGATAGGATTGTGTTTTCTTGTCTTGAAGTGGCATGATTTTACTTTAAATAAATACTACCAGTGGTGTATGCTTGTACACATGCACACCGTCTCCCTTCTTTCCTACATCTCTTCTTTACAAGAGAAGGATCAAACCTCAAAATACTACCCAGTGCCCTCTTCCAAGACAACTTAACAGCTCAAAAGATATGCAAAGTCTCCAGTCTTTAGAAAATCCTGTGGTACCAAATGGTAGTTAATAGTTCTTAACTGTGACCAGCCTGGCTCAGGATTTTTAAGTTAAAAGTTTAAGCAGCTCTTACTTTGCAAATTTAGCTTATCTAATGCTCACTCAAAAAGTGTAACCCAAAATGTCAGCTCATATAATAGTATATGGTCTTAATTCAATAGGAATACTTTGTATTTTTGGAAGTATTAAACTTGGATCGTAGTTATATGGATCAGTGACACTGTGTAGAAGAGCAGCTTACCTGGAAACCAATAGGCCGGAGGGAGAGCTATACTTATATATATTTGGTCATATCATGTATCACAGAAGATGTTGATCCAGAAACTCTTGTTTCTAAACTTCTCATTAATGCTAAAAAGCTCTAGGTGTATAAATGTCTATGACTGCTAAAAGTGTCTTTTCCTGAAAGTGGCAAGGAGATTTTCACAGGAATACATATAGGGCTGTTAAGGCTGGGATACTAGGAGGCACACTGTCGTAAGGTCATGAACATGCCTGGCTCAATGTCGTAATTCTGAAACATTAACCTTTTTATGGATCATTTGGGAATTACTTTTTAATGTAATATGTTCATGATTCACAGAGAACTGTATATGTATTTTTATAGCAGGACACTAGGGTGTGTGAAGCATGTAGATGGTGTTTGAGGGTTGTCCTGAAAGATTTGGAAGACTGAACTGGGAGGAGTGATGCCTGATGCATCCTCTGCCATACTAGCTCATGGAGTATAGTCCCAGATTTTTACCTAGTGAGACATCCATTATTTCCAGTCCAAAAGGGATTTTGGAAATGAGTTATCATGTGCACAGTGTGAACAGGAACCTCAGAGCAAGATCCAAGGGTGACCCACGTTGACAGAATTAGCTACTTTTCTCTTGTTCGATTGTATAAAAATTGCAATGTGACTTAATTGATCCAGTAAGCTTGGTGCTTCTTCCCTTTGTTCATTTAATGCAAAAAAAGACCTTCCAGTGACTTTCAGTAGTTTCTGGATTGAATTCTCAGGCAAACCCAGTGAAATAACTGACTACTAAAGGAGCTAAGGCTGAAAAGCTTTTAATTTTACAGTATTTTGCAAACAGGGGTCAGATTCAATAAAAATAATGCTTTTGAATTTTGCTATTCTTCTCTATAATGTATTAAATTATGTATTAATAAATGCTCTATTGAAAGATGATTCACACTTAAGTGTGTTTAACAGTGAAGCTTATTTCCCATGTTAAGTGGTGTATAAATACATAATTTAAAACACCCTTTGATTGAGATGCCTATAATGGAGAGGTAATTAGAATGCATAACATTCACCTTTTATTTTCCAGTGTCTGAATAGCTACTAAGTATTGACTAGTTTTGTCTAGCCTAGCAGCTATCCCAAACTATTCTTTGTGAGTGGCAGAGAAGAGATAGGAGTGGAAGGGCAGATGAGGTGCAAGCATTATCTCTGAAATACAATCAGATTGGCATTTTATTCTGTGTTACTGTTAGCAAATCACAGTTTGATTCTTTAAATGCATCTTTGAGAAGGCTTGTAACCAGGAAGCATTGTAGGAAAATACATAATTCTAAAGGAAAAATCCTTTCTATTGTTCCAAAAAAAAAAAAAAAAAAAAAAAAAAAAAATTCCAAAGAA
>NDXB01009544.1:17110-28016 GCA_002631895.1 Agapornis roseicollis
AGGATGGTAAAAAAAAAAAAAAAAAAGTATTGCAAAGTGATGCTTTTATTACTTCTTTCAATATGCATCAATGTAGCACAGTTCATGGATCTCTTCAAAAGAAGTTAACCTTTAAAGGCTCTAACATAATAATAGATTTCAGTATGATTCAGTAACATGAATTCAAACATTCTGGCCATTCTGATACTTTGTAGGAAGACACAAGCATTGGTGAAGGATTTTAGATCTTGTTTTCTGTTTAAAAAAAGAGCTTCTAAAAGAAAAAAGCTGTAAAAATAAAAATCTGTACAGCCGTTGAAGAAACAGTTAATAGTTAAAAATCTTCATTTCCAATTTCAGCAATAACTCCCTGTCTAACCTTGAAATAAATTAATTAACTGTTCTTCACATCTAAGATAATCTAATACCTGATGTATTAGTATCACTGTGTTTTACTTCTTAGGCTATTCTAAAGGTAAATACTTCAAGCATGTTAAAAGCCCAAGTATATGCATGAACTTGTAGCTCACTTTTCGTTTTGTCCCATGCCTATAGAGGCTCCAGTTAAATACAGTCTTGATATAACAAGAATAGTGGTGCTTTGTGTTCTGCAATTAGTTGTTATTGTTATTGCCATTATTTATTATACAAATGGATAAATTAAAAGTAATACATTACTTATGAAGTATAATTACATCAGTTGTGTTCTTCTCACTGATTTCTCATACAATTGAGGCAGGCATCCCTAAAGGAGAGCTTTTGCTAGTGGGAAAAACCTGTAGGTATTAGAGATTATGCATTTAAAGCACTGTGTGGGGGTGGGTATATATGTAGAGTTCTTTGAGAACAGTAAAGAACATGAACACACATTTGCATTTGCAGTTCTCAGGAACACCACTTCTCCACTGGTTCAGACTGTTCCTGAGCTGCAAATGTTGGCAAGCAGGGACACTCTAGACATTGGCTTGGTCTTTGCAGAGTTGTAATGGGGCAAATAGCCTTTTGGCCTGATCCTGTGCAAGTGTACTTACAAGATGAGACTAAGGCGATTCTCAGAGGGAGAATTCTTCAACACCAAGATACATGTGTATTAGTAATAATAACTTCTTTTTATAATTTGAAAAATTTGTTAAAGATCTTGAACAGACAGGGCAATTTGTACAGACATAGAGTGCTTACCTTGTGCTAAACTGGCCCAAAGCTTTTGAAACTTTAGGTTTCTGTTCCTCATCTCCACCTCATTTATAGTAATATATTCCTTTATTACAAATGCTTAGTAGTGGCTGCAGAGTAAGTTAGCCAAACTAGTTTTTCCTTGTCAAGTTTAGGTACAGCAGCAGGCTGACCATAGCAGTATCGACCTTGTTCTAATTAACAGGATGAGATTAACATCTCTTTCTCAGTGTAGATGTGTAGACAGATCATCAGTTTTCCAGCTTAATATTGCAAGCATTTGTATGGCAAATCTCTGCATGCTATTCTTCTCTGTGGATACATTAGCTGGAAGATGATGCACCTTATACAGAGTATTTTCTATCAACCTATTTTTTATTCACTTTCTTGGCAACCTCCTGAGGAAACAAGACATATCAAAATTAAAGCAGCAGCAGAAAAAAAAAATCAGTTACTAAGGTGAAGTTGAAAAAAGCAAAGTGACAGCAGTTATGCGAAGAAGCGCTGGCTCTTGAAGTTAAGCTGCTCTGTCACATACCATCAATTGGACTATTATCTGGCACAGGAGGACTGTAATAAATTGTCAGATTTTCTTCTTAGCTGAAATGATGGGATGGAAATTGTACTGCGCACTTTTGGACAGGAATGGGGGGGAAAAATCCAGCATGTAGCTGATTTCCTCGCATACCAGAGCTGCCATGATGCACAAACCCAATTTCCAAAATGTAGCTGTTGGAAATCTTGTATGATAAAAGCAGAGATGGTTAAAAAAGAAATTCTATCTCTTCTCTATGAAAATAAGGTCAAGGAGGAAAAAAAAGTCACAAATGAGAGACAAACCAATAAAATATGTGGGTTCAGATATTTGTGAGGCTTTTTTCTTTGTCAGAGAAAACGATGAAGAATGAAGGGCTTTGTATATCTCTGTCCTGGTTCTATAGTATTTTTATTTGAAGTTAAGTTTTATAGAACTATAGTATCAGAATGTTGGTCTCTAATAGCTGGATCTGAAGAGCATTGCTTTTGTGTGGATCAGGATATGGAAAATATGTTAGTACATATGGAAATACTTTGTGAGGTGTGGATGATCTGGTTCAGACTGTCTGTGATGTCTGTGGAAAGTAGCTGATAATATGTAGTGATTGTATGACCAGTAGCTAAAAATACTCTTTTAAAATGTTATGTGTTCTCAGAAGAACTTTTTCAGTAGAATTATTGTATGACTAATATGCATATCTGTATATAATATGTGTAATAGGGTATTGCTACCCACTTTTCAAGCCTTTGATGAATCATAAACCAGCTGCTGTGGTCAACAAACCTGAAACATTTTGTATAGCCACTATCCTTCAATCCTGGCTGAGGCTTCAGGGGTCTTGCACAGTTTTAGGGTTTTCTGAAGTGTTTTTAATATTTTAAACAAAAAAGTTTTTAATTGACAATTACTCTGAATAGAAATACCATCAGGGGTTGAAATGATAAGTGACTAAATTTAGAAGCTGTTAAGGCTGCCAGCTTTGTTCTTCTGCTTTGTTACGACCATTATCTGGTCATTCACTATTTCCTCTATTTTCTGGTCAGCTGCAGCAGTAGTTAGTTGTGTAAAAACTCACTTCTGAGCCCTTTCAGAGAGCTTGGGATTGTTCAGACAATTAATCAGATGTGTACAGCAGAAGAGATTGCAAAAGCCTATTCAGTACCTTCAGCTCTCCTTTTGTGAGTCTTTGCAAGCCATTTCACGTGCAATGGTAAATTTGTGAACAAGAATTTATACCTCCATGTACTGTATGAAGTATTCAGTGTGTGGAATATTTCTATTATTATGTAAGGCTGTAAAATGTTGTGGTATTTACATATTTTTTGCTTGGCTAAAAGGAATTGTCATATATCAGAATGTATATTTTTATATCAGTTCAAAGGTGTCTGTAGAAGAGTCTGAAATAAGTTTCTTTCCACCAGACAATGGAAATTTAATCTGATGAAATCAGTAAAAAACTGTATGAGCCAAATAAGAAAGCATGGAACAACAGGACAGAGTACTAGAAGCCAATGGAAAACACATAATCAGAAAAATGAGGACTGTAAAAGAATCATCAAGTCTGACAGAATTTGATGAAACAGAAAGCATAGTTGAGAATCATGAGATGTGAAAAATCAAGATTATTTGCTTGCATTATTCCAGTGCCATTAGAAACTGAGCCAAAAATGGAGGTGCCAGAGCATGTCAAAGAAGTGTAAAAAAAAATCACCAAGCCTAGACTATGAATTTTTTGAAGGAAAGTACTAACATGAGCAAACTGTTAACAAAAGTGTGTAGTTTGCGTCTAAATAAACAGTGGTAGAAGGAAGAAGGTGGCAGCTGCTGTATCTGGTTTTTACATAATGCTAAAAATGATCCGAGGACCATTTCAAAATGAGAAAACATGTTGAAAAAATGTTTCAAAAGATGTAAAACCTCCCACCAATGTGAAAAGGATTCTTGAAAACTAAATTATGCTGCATAGGTTCTGTAATGGGACATTTTGCTCTTCTGCTTCTTTAGGATTTCCTCAGTTTGTTGACTAAATAACAGATACACTAGGACCTACTCAAATAACTCCTTGTAATATTAAAAGGTTGTCATGGTTTAAACCCAGCCAGGCAGCACGTTCACTCACTCAACCCCCCCCCGCCCCCCCGGCCCTCCACTCCCAGAGGAGTGGGAGGAAAGAAGAGCCGAAGAAATACGACCCCCACTGGTTCAGATAACAACAATCCAGTAACTAAGGTATAACACAAATCACTCTTGCTATCACCAATAATAATAATAGCAAGGAAAACAAGGGAAGATGGTACGATACCACCCGCCGAAAACGAGCCCAACCGGGAAGTTCCCTCTCCTTCCTGGTAACTTCCAGATACCCCCTAGTCATGACGTGCTATGGTATGGAATACCTCTTTGGTCAGTTTGGTCCTGTCAGTACAGTCCTGTCCCTCCTTCCTCCCGGCTTCCCCTCCTCCCCGGCAGAGCCTGAGGCTCACAAAGTCCTTGGTCAGGGCAAACATTGCTCAGCAACAACCAAAAACATCGGCCTTATCAGCCTTGTTCCCGGGTTAAGTCAAAACACAGCTACTAAAGAGAAGAAAAAACTGACTGCAACTGCTGAACCCAGGACAAAGGTTAAAGTCTCTGACAAATTAATAGCAAAGAAGTTGTCATGTATTGTCAAGTAATCACTGCTTTGGATTAGAAGCTTGATAAAATAATAGAAATAAGTTAAGAATAAATAAACAATTCAGAACTGTGATGCCTCAAGGTTCTACTGTGCTACAATTACGACTTGAAAAGCAAATTACAAACTGAGTGATGGCACACAAGAAAATAGATTAGTGAATGTCAGAGAGGTTTAAGGTTATTGAAAGATTTGATCTCAGCTGAGAAACTTTGGATTCACCAGTTTATGATAACTGGTATTTTCATTGTTAATACCTGTGCATCCTATAAATTATTGTGGCAATGTGTGTTTTAAATCCTATTGAATTTTGTAAGTACATGTTTTTACTTTTTAAGTTTTCTTTCTCATTGGAAAGCATGGCTTCAGAGGAATATGAACATAGGTTCATTCTTTGGGTGCAATATTTCTTATTCTTGTGTCAAAGCACATAATTTCATAGAACCATAGAATAGTAGAACAGTTAGGGTTGGAAAGGACCTCAAGATCATCTACTTCCAAACCCCCTGCCATGGGCAGGGACACCTCACACTAAGCCATGCTACCAAAGGCTTCGTCCAACCTGGACTTGAAAACTGTTAAGGATGGAACATTCACAGCTTCCTTAGGCAACCCTTTCCAGTGCCTCACCACCCTCACAGGAAAGAATTTCTTCCTTAGATCCAGTCTAAACTTCCCCTGTTTAAGTTTGAACCCATTACCCCTTGTCCTGTTGCTACAGTTCCTAATGAAGAGTCCCTCTCCAGCATCCCTATAGGCCCCCTTCAGATACTGGAAGGCTGCTAGGAGGTCACCATGCAGCCTTCTCTTCTCCNAGTTTGAACCCCCCTTGTCCTGTTGCTACAGTTCCTAATGAAGAGTCCCTCTCCAGCATCCCTATAGGCCCCCTTCAGATACTGGAAGGCTGCTAGGAGGTCACCATGCAGCCTTCTCTTCTCCAGGCTGAACAGCCCCAACTCTCTTAGCCTGTATTCATACGGGAGATGGTCCAGTCCCCTGATCATCCTTGTGGCCTCCTCTGCACCTCTGGACTTGTTCCAACAGCTCCATGTCCTTTTTATGTTGAGGACACCAGAACTGCACACAATGCTGCAGGTGAGGTCTCACAAGAGCAGAGTAGAAGGGCAGGATCACCTCCTTCGATCTGCTGGTCATGCTCCTTTTGATGCAGCCCAGGATATGGTTGGCTTTCTAGACTGCGAGCACACACTGCAGTCGGCTCATGTTCATTTTCTCATCGACCAACCATTTAACTGACACGAGTATTTCTTTAATTTAAGAAAAAGCAATGTGAGGTGGTGCTATTACAATTGATTCTTTGGTGCTTTTTGTGTGGGTATATATCTTCATTTTGTGGCTAAAGCAGTGGGCAACAAATCTTTACAAGCCTTTACAAACCTTACCAACCATGAAACAGATTTCACGTACCATCTGCTGTGTGAAGGACACATTAAAGTAGTCCCCATTTCTCCAAAGCATCAGCACATTCATGCAAATCCCTATTCTCCTACCTGTGCTTTTGAAAGTGATGGAGTGTACTATCTACACAGTTCATTGAATCACATTTGAACTGTGCAGTCTTGTTCACAGGAAAACTAGGTAGTGAGATAACTCCTAAAATGCAGCACACTCGCATGTATTCCACATTTTCACTTGCAGCAGAGGTAGTCAACTTCTTAATATGGATAATTAGTCTGAGAATTAATTTTATCCAAAGTCCTATTAAGGGTGTAACAAAATTTTATAAAAGCTGTTAAAACTTCTGGAAAGGGTAAAGTGCTGACATTCAGTGCTGGATTAACAGCAGTTCGTCAAAGAATTAATCCGTTATTTGTCACAGTTGACGTTACTTTATTGGAAGTCTGTTTGAACAGTGAGTCAAAAAGCAACAGCAAAAAAAAAAAAAGTGCATTAATAATGAGTTCAGTGGTTTTCATTCATATTACTGGCTGGACCAAATCATTTTAGTCCACTTAAATCAGGTGTAAAGACTTTTTATCCAAATAGATTACAATTGCCATGCATCCACCAGAAGAACTGTTTCAGGTGACACAGTCTAGTGGTACATTAACATAAGTAGATTGTGACCTTGCTGTAGGCTTTTACTCGTTTTATACTGGCAAGATGATCTCAGCTTAAAAGAGCAAACACACTGGAAGGTTTCTTAATGATCAATGTTTATTTCTTTTAACGTAGTGATCACACACCCCCCCCACCCCCCCCAGTGTTATTAATTTTCAACAGAAAAGTGTTTGTCTGCAAAATCCATAAATGTTAAACTGTCATCATAATCAGTAGACCACAGGAACTAGCTAGAGAGACTTCAGACCTCTAGAAACAGAGTGGCAGGCAGTCTACAATGCGTCATGTCTAAAACTCTTTGTATGGTCCAGATAGTTCTTTCATAGGTTTTCGCTTCAATTTACATGTATTGCTTATTTTCTACTTTGATATTCCAGTGAGCAGTCAATGCAGTTCTAGCATTTAAAACAAACCATTCCAAAAGTATTCATTCCTTCATGTGGTCCTGAGGATCCACCCATTCCATGTGACAGGAAATCCAATCCTGGGCTTTGTGTTGTGGATTTTGTGCTATTAAAGTGTGTACTTGAAAGGAGACCTTGATTCAAGTAAGCTTTTTTGCAGATATCAGTTTGATTGCTGTACTCAGAACTTGTATTTTGAAAGGAAATAGCTCATTGTTTAAAGGAAATAAGGAAGGTACCTCCTGTTTAAAACTTTCTCTTTACTTGCTTGTAGGGCTTTTACCTTTTTTGTTGGGTAGTGAAGTAAATTTCAGTTTAAAAGAAATTAAATTCTGTATCTGTTATGTCTGGGTTTACCTCAGATGGAATTGGGAAGTTTCACTGTTTGAATTAGTTTTCTCCTTTAGTCACATCTTGCAGCTCAGAGCTATCTCCATCATGCCATAAAAGAAAACAACTAGGTAACAGAATGAAGCAAAAGAGACAGATTTTTGTAAGTGTTAGCTGTGGGGCTTTCTTGTCCTTCAACATTGATTTTTACTAAATGCCATAGGCATAATTCTATTCATTCTTGGGAAGTGATTCCCTAAACTACAGTATAAAACTTGGCTTATCACCTTAAAGACAACCTTAGTCATTCAGGAAATCTCATAAGGTAATCTCACAGGAAACATTCCTTTCATTTGCTTACTCTGGTTGAGTTTCTCTTATCATGCTACCCAAAGCCAGCTTGCTCAGTTTTATTCATTCTTACACCTGTTCCATTCATAAATAAGGTTTAAAGAGGCTTTGTGTTGCCTCAAATTCAGAATTATAGACTGTATTTAAAAATAATAACATAGAATGGGGGGTAAAAAGTTTATGATGCTGTTAAAATTTCAAAGCAGACCTTATCTGTCCAAAATAAATGTTCTGTTTTCTGTTAAATGTGGATTAAAAGGAAATATCACATTTCTTTCCAAGAGAAAGTAATCCAGGATTTATTTCAAGATTCATTAAATCAGCTGTGTCATTTAAACATTACATCAGGCTGTTGTTTTTTCAAATGCATAGCATGAAATTTTAAAGAGAGAAGAATTGTATATATTACTGGAATGCCTAGGAAGTGAATTCAGCATAATACCTGTTCGCAGAATGAGTAGTTACAGTGTCCTGTGCTCCTGTTATTTGTCCTGCTTGAACATGGTCTTAGTGTTACTTTAGAAAGACTTGATGTCTAAAACTAGGAAAACACCAGAAAAATTAAGAGAAATGGTAGATTAATCTCTCCCTGGCTGTGTAAACATAATTCTGTATATTGAATTGAGGAGGTGCTAATCCCTTACAATCATGTTTCTTCCAATTAAGTTGCAGGGCTTTAAATATTTTCAATCACAGGAGGCTGGAGAAGCAAATGCAATGTCAGGAAGGAGAGGAGGGTGGTAATCCTAAATGAAAGTAATTTTATTAGGAGAGAAAGCAAGCAGCAAACAGAAGTTCTGAAGTGGAGAAGTTCAGAAAATAAAAGATTCTGCAAAATGCTCTGACCCCTAGGGAAGCAAAGAAATAAAATTGGGATTTTCAGCTTGATTAAAGTTTGATTTATGAGCTGCTTTTTTGTTAAAAGCAGTGGAACAGGAGGAGGAGAAAAAGGATTTAACTTGTAAGGGAGAAAATTCTTTGGAAATTGCCTTCAAGTTCATGGAATTTAAAAGAAGTGACAAATGGAACTGGTTCATAAGTAATCCTCTTGTAGCCTCTATGCTCTCCACTCACCCCAATTCATACTTAGTGATAAATTATAAATGACAGTGAAGTAATCTAAAAACAGCAGATGAATAATTTGATGCTTTATTATTGTTCAAAAGTGAATAGTTTAATAGTGGGGCATATCTTCTGTATTTATATGTATGCAGTCTTAGGTGCCACAACAATGCGTCAAAAGATCTAGATCACAAGCTTAATTTCCATACGTGGGAGTCTTTTGCACAGGGGTTATGATACGTAGGGGATGAGGAGGTGGAAAAAAAATTCAGGAAGTGGTGAACCTCTATGCAGTCTTTCACAAGCAAAACTAAGATGAGTTAAATATCAAATAATGAAGAGTCTCTAAAGGTTTTTCTCCTACTGGGAGGGAGCATGGTTAAAGTTAGGATTGGCAGGGAATGGTAAGTGGTACAGCTTTCTTCTTGCTCCATGTATGGAAAGATTTCTCTATGCTAGTTGCATCAGGCTCTTAGCCCAGTTTCACACCTGGTGGTGTGAGTTTTCACTCCACAGCAAATGGAAAAAACAAATCATTATTTGATACTGCAGTCCTTTTCTTTGCAAAATACTAGGTCAGTGACCTCTGGACTCAGCAACATAAATCAAGATGCTGTTTCCATGGGTCTAGTTCTCCAAAATACAGTCATGATGACATCCTACCTTAGGTTCAAAGAGAAGTAATGTATTGGAAGTTAATAGTTCTGTAGTGCACTGAAGGGTTAAAATGCTGTCACGCTCTGTAAATAATAATGCTTTCACATTGGCTTACAAATTGATATTACTTTTGTAGCATCTCTTTTGAAGGTAAATGTAGGAACAAAATCGCTTTTCAGTTTGAAATTTTACTCAGGCACTGAAAATTCTGAATTGTCATCCTAAAAATTCATGTTGCTAGTGATTTATAAACCCTTTACCTTCATTTGTAGATAAAGAACTGAATCTGTGTAAGGTAATAACACACAGAGTTTGGGTTTGTTGGTTTTTTTTCACTGAAAAGGCATCAGAAATTTTAAACACTGTGATTCATAAGATAGTTTTGACCGCTTTACAATTACATGAAAGCTTTCATTAATTTCAATTTAACTTGAATTCTGAATAGATTCCCAGAATTTCACACCAGTAAGAATGAAGTTGTCACTGTGCTAGGTGATACAGTAATTTCAGTTATAAACACTCAGATTGTGCATTTGTCAGTAAAACATACTAAGTAATATGCAGTAGCTACTGAAACCATCTGTCACCCGTCATCAGGGCTTCTTTATTTCTAGAAATATACCTATTCACTATAAGGGCAACTGTACACAGTTTGCTAATACATACTCTCTGGGCAAAATGGAGAAAATATAAATAACTGATTTTTATTTATTTTTCTTTTCCTTAAAAATATAAACCAGCATATACTGCATATATATGTATGTAATTCTAAGATTTAGTATTATGTTGGCTGTCTATCAGCAGATATTAGCATCTGACTAAAAGGTATGAACATGCGTGGCATTATGCATCTGTTCAGCCAGCAAATTCTCTATTTCACTGCTTCACCAGAAGTCAGTATGAGATGTGAGTTTCCCCAACTACTAGCCAAATCCAGATTTTCCATCTAGAAGGCAGTAGGCTGAAGCTTGTCTGTAATATCTAATGATGATAGACAATAATATATCAATGTTGCCAGTATATCACAATTTTGAACATCCCCTGTTTGCTGTTTTTATGTATATCATACTTTCAGACGTGTTCAACCATACTTTTGTGATACCAAACCATACTGGAGGTGGTAGGCACAGGTATAACAGCAGTGTCTTTGTGCCTCCTCTATACCAGGGTGCAGAATCTGGTCTAATTCCCAGCACACCTGGCACTGGAAATTGAGGAGATCTGGGGCTGGCTTTATCCCATTTCCTTTCACCAGCACCTTCAAACACCTTCCTCTTCCCATCAGCAGGGCACAGAGCAGAGGAACTCCATGGACATGGTGGATGGGAGGCTGACACAGGAATGGGTCAGGAAGGGGGTTACTACTTCCTTGAAGAGGTTACAGCTCTGTAATGAGAAAGCAAGTTAGTGGAAAGAGAGATAGATATTTGAAACATCCGAGTGGTTCACAGGTATGTTATGTAGCAAATATGTTGGCATGAAATTAATATTAAATGTCTGTTAAAGACAGTGTATTTGCTGAAGAATCTCAGCAAGTACTGTCACTGCAAGTATAAAACCTAACTCCATCTCTGAGGGTTTTGTTTCATAAGTGTGTAAGCATAAGGATAAAATTGACCCCTCTGTAAAAAAAAAAAAAAAAAAAAAATTGCATAC
>NDXB01009544.1:28112-39857 GCA_002631895.1 Agapornis roseicollis
AAAATTGACCCCTCTGTAAAAAAAAAAAAAAAAATAAAGATTGCATACCAAATGTATTTAATAAAGGCAGAAGAGTACCTTCTCTTCCATCAGTGCACATACATATCAGTGACAGTGAGTAGTGGTGTATGTAAATTTACAAATATCAATCTCAAAAGTCAGAGTCTGATTACAATCTAGTGTCTTTTCTGTGTTGAAGGGTTGCCTTTATCACATTTTATGCAGTAGATGAGTTCTGCATGTAGAGATTTGTCCCAACAATCATTGTACCTTTAAGACTATTTTCCTGTCATTTGGGTGTTTCTAAGCTGACTCTTTACCACTTAAAGAAGTTGGACTGTCACTACACCCCTGGCTGCCACTGTTGAACTCTTGGAAGCAAAGTGGGCTTAAGTACTGCTGATGAGTGTTATCTGTAATTTACCATGAAAAGCAGAAACTTTCAGGGTAAAAATTCTGCCCTCTCATATCTTTTCTGGGTGGTATTTTATTTTTAATGTACTCTTACAAGGTAGCTTTGAACTCGACTCACATAAAAGAGCCTCCAGCTGTACATCTTACAAAAGGCACACAGACCTCATTTAATCATTCTTTTTATTCCTCTGACTTGAGTGTGACCTCTGTTCCACTCTCACTGATGGATCTGGGACTTTTAACTTCATCCAAATTTATTCTTGATCTAATTCAGTAGAACACATAGCAGAACAGATTTCCAAAGTGGAGTAATAGCCGCTTAAATATTGCTTAAGCTCATCACATAGAGACACAACAGTTTCAGTTTCTTCAAAATTACTTTACATCTTCAACAAAATATGATTATTCTTCCTCCTGCTTATTAAGGTGCCATCTAAGTCACAGCATGTTCACTGTCAGCCAAATGTACTTTTGTGATCATTGTTACACCTTTTGTGTTGGAATGATTTTTTTTTTCAAGTGCTTGCTACCATGTTGAAGAGTGTTTTTTGTTTTTCTTAAAGAGAAGCAGGGATGCTTCAGCTTGGAATATAAGTTATGAGTGGGGTACTCACCTACTCTTTAACAACAAAATTCGCTTTTTGGATCATGTAACTGTTGTTCCCAGACCACAACATTCTTTTACAGTGTGAGTTCCTCCACCTATTTTCATCGGATTAGAGTAGATAGATCAGCAGTAATACATTTATTCAATTTCTCAGAGGTACTCTGATTACTGGGCCTACAGAATAATAATGCTTTGGAATTTATGGAATGCTGTCTTGAATCTTTGAGTCGGGTGGCAAACTTTTCCCATTTCAGTATGAGTAGAACTTTAGGTCAGCTGAAGTGGAATTGGATTTGAAAGCTGGGACACCTTTTCTTGTTAGCCAGTGCATGAAGTAGCAAATAGGTCTCCATAGCATAGATCCATCTGTGTGAAGTAGCTTTTCAAGAAACTCTTTTGCTCAGCAGCATCCCTTTCCATTCTTCAGTAAGTAGCTTCCTAGAAAACAAATGTAAAACAAAAACATTATTAAGGTAAAGTGTGTCCTGAATCAATGACAAATTATTCTTTTCCTCTACTTGGTATTTCCTGATGTTCTTTTTGCTAGGAAAAGCAAGTTTTATTACTTTTGAAAAAAAAAGTAACTATAGCCATGCAATTGAACCCAGTTCAGTCATCCTAACATGTTGGCTCCTAAAGTGTCAAAATGGTAGGATAAAAGGATATGCTGCAGAAGCTGGCCATCAAAGCAAAATCATATACAAACCTGGAATACTCTGGCCATCAAGCTTTGGTATGGTATATACAGAAGAGAATCACAAATGGTGAGAGTTCATAAATTAGCAAATGCACTGCTGTCACAATTCTGCCATGACTATGACATGTCATTTCCTCACTGTGATTAACTGTGCTTTACCAGAAGTCCATTTTTCAGTAGAAGAAAATGGGAGTTAAGTTTCTTTTATATTTCACTTAGTTCATTGTGACCATAGACTTCAGTCCGTCTGATCCAAATTGGTTAAATGTTAAAGCAATTTGGCCTCTTTCAGCTCCAGTTTCTACTTTCAGAACCTGAAGACCGTGAACTCTTTCTTACTAAAGGGTAAACTCAGTTTTATTTTCTGTTATGTAAGCTAATTTGTGAGGGGTTCTCATAATGTCATGTCTCCAAGGAGATTGCAATGAGTGTCTTAAAGTTCAGGCCAAACATGGGAATTTGCTGTCCGTGCTATAGTATTAATTAGAACTAACTTAGATCTTTTCAAAATGTCCAAACTCTACAATTCAGAAAATGGGAAGTCTCATCTACAAGTGATCTGAGACCTTAAACAAATTCCATCAGAAGTGTATTTAGAGTGGAAATTGGGATTCCTCTGTTGAATCTCTAGCTGTTCCATTGATTCATTATTTTTCACTTAGCCTTCAATTCTTCCTTCATTAATGGTTGCCATATTGCTTACATTTTTATATGGGCATGGCACCTAATTATTACATTTGGCAGACTGACACAGCCAAATGTAGAGAGAACTAGACCAATCAAATACCACACAAGTACTATTAAACAAGATCCTAAGATACAATTTCTTTTAATGATAATAAGACAATAATTTATATATAAAGAAGCAGTGCAGTACAGGCTATCAGAATGATTCATTCTGTTTCACACAATGTGTACAGCTCACTAACGGCTTGTTGCAGTATTAGTCATGCAATTTAGATGTAGTTTCACGTGTGCTATTTGTTACAGTCCACTTTGATTCTCCATGATTTAGTTGTGCGATTCCTATACTGAGCTAATTCCCTAAAAGAGCTTCTGTTTCATTTTGGCCTGTGGGGATTTGGAGTTTTTTGTTTGTTTAGGTCCTGTTCAAATTAATTATTTGATTTAATTAATTAATAATAATTTAATTATTTTTTAATGTGCTAACGTATCCATTCCCTGGACATATCCATGCATTATTTTCTCAGATAACCTATTCATCTTGTGGACCATGTATCTTCTCATAACTTGGTTATCTGTGAAAACATCACAATATGTTTTTCTTCAGTAACAGATTAACATTATTTTGAACCGCCTTACACATTTTTTGCAAAGCACAGTTCAAGGTTGCCTTAATATACTTTTGGTCATCCAAGTATTGTTACTGTGGACTTCCTGAATTTCTGGGGATCTCTATTCTATGATTCTATGATTCTAAGTTACATAGTAGCAAAAGAATATATACCTGTGCACATGTTTGTGTAATACTTTCTGAACAACTTGTTGCTAACATCTCAACATCTCATATAATGATAGTTCCCAAAGAAGTTTGCTGAAGACAATTTGATTTTCTTCAACCTAAAACAATACATGCAGGTTTGTCTTTTACTTTAGGTATCAAAGTTCACAGAAACAGAGCAAGTAAAACGCTGCAAAAGTCTGTTCTGCTTTGTTCAAATGGAAGGATTGAAGAGAGTTTTCAAGGTAATGAACACAGATGGATTTGCTGTTATCCCATAAGGAATATGCTTTTCTGCTTTTGCATGGCTAATTCATGACAGACTCGTCCGAGTCATCATTCCCTGTACCAATTTCAGAATAGTCCATGGCTGAGTGCTGCACTAACAAGAGAACACAGCTGTGATTCCCTACAGTGCAGTGGTAATCATGACTCATGTAGTTGATGCAGTAACCATCACTTTGATGTGCCAGGTGAATCCCCTGTAACTCTTTATGATGGATGCTACCTGGTTTGTTTGCTCACAGCTCACTGTATTGGTGCTTTGTGCTATTTTTTGTGTGATGGGCAGCAAACAGGAAGGCAGACTTTTATTGTGGCCGCTGTACCTTTTGCAACTAAATACCCTGAGTTGTGGAGGAGCAGGTCAGGGCATGGCAGATCTATTTGACAACACCTTAGGTGCAGACAGGTTCATCTCAAAGCTCTCATCACTTGGAATCTACTACATACTATTTTAAAGAATGGCAGTTGTCATGATAGCAAAACGATTAATTGATTCTTGATCATTTTCATAAGTCTGGTCTTGCAGTAATAAAATACTATTACTTAGTTATTGCTTCTTTAATTGCCTCTTGCCTATGGGTGAATGCATAGTAGATTTTCTGCTCAAGTATAATGCATATACATTTGCAAGTAGTGACTGGTTTTTATATGAGCTAAGTTGAACAAGTAAACTTGTAACATGCAAAAAAATTAAAAAAACTCAAAACTGGAAAAGATAATTTTAAGCAGCTTTTCTGTTTTCTGAAAGCAGTAATCAAACAAGTATTTAAATACTTGGCAGTTCTGTGCTTTCAGGTATTTCACACACAATTTTACCAGCCCATTGAAAATTAATTCTGTACTTCTCCATCTACTGAAATATGTTTCACTGTGAAGATACTATTTTTTTAGTAACATTTAGTAACATAAATATTGTACAACAGTAGCTTGCATGGAAGACCCCAAACTGCAGAACTGAGAAGAAAGAAAGGAAAGCTACTCCTACTCTTATCTCTTCAAATTTGCAGAATAAAAGACTAGCCTTAATCAAATGGGTATAATTTGGTGAACTTAATAGCATAGTATGGGCTATAATTTCTTTTCTGAGCTTTGTAAATGAAAGTCAGGAGTTCTGTGGAGTATTGTAAACTGCATCATCTGGGAATTATAAAGGGAATATGTAGCCAAGGGATTTTTCTTCAGGGCTTCAGCTGTTCAGGAATTGTTGAATCCTATGAAATACAGATGTAAGCATATAAATGCTCAGAAACTTAAGTTTTGTTAAAATGAAATATTTTTCAAACTTTTTTTTTTTTTGTCCCCTGATATTTCTGGAAGAGCAAAATACAAAACAAAATTGGCTCTGTAATAGCCACCATTAGGAAAGCACAGATCAAATGGTTAAGCTGTTTTTCAATTGTTTACAAATCTCTGGCCTCCTTTTTTATTATCTGAAGAGTGCCACTGCAATCCTGTAACCCAGAAACAAATCCCTGCCCATGGTAAGAAAGCTGAGGTAATCTCATTCTTCTGAATATTTTTTAATTAGTTTTGCCTGAATTGCCTTTTACCTCCTTCCAAACAAGAGTTCTGAATATAACTTCTTGCTATATATTTTCTTTCCCCTGATTTAAACCAGAAGTGCATGTTTTTAAGAATGAGCTTGTATCCATTCCACAGTCTTTTACATATGCTCTTTTTGTGACTACAACTGTTCCAAAACAATGGCGGATGAGCCTGAAAAGTTCCTAGAGAGATATTTTAGGACTGTAGACCCTGGCTTATCTGAGCTAACTCAGGCATACAGATGATTGTGGGCTACCAGGTATTAGAGTAGTACTTCTCTCCACCTTGGCCTTGTGTTCCTCCTCCCATTCTTGAATTTACTCTGATTGCCAGGTCCATTGGTTTGTGTTCAACAAATTCTTTTTAAGTGTCTGTTAAGTGTCTACTTAAATCTCCATCTATTTTAAATCTACTTTTCTTTTAGCATTCACAGTCCAATTTATTTTGTATTAAGTGACCTGAAAGCCACACTTGTGTCCATAAATAACATAAATTAAAACAGAGTCTAAGTTTTAAGTCTGCTTCCTGACAGTTATTCACTAAAATTGGAGGTAATGTAATTAATTACTCAGTTTCTTTACAGAGTTTTAATGCTGGAGCGCTTGATACAGCCCAAATGGAAAAGCAGTATTTGATTTTTCTGTTGTTATTGCTGGGTTTCTATGTAGAAAAAGCCATACTACAATTATTTATACTATTAAGCCATAGTTAAGGAGTGATTGCAGATCTGTGGATTTACAGATAGCAATCCTTTCATTACTCAGTTGTGTGTTTTATGAGCATAGGATTTGTACATTGCGATAGTTGCTATGGTATCCACATGTGTACCAGGAAGATTGTAGGGGAAGTGTGATTTGTGTTAACAAAAAAATGAATTAAAGAAAAAAAAAAAGGGATTGGAGGTGACTGGTAAATTTTTAGCTGTGTTCCTCAGAAATACAGGGTAAAGCTAAAAGTTTGATTCCTCCTGCCAAGAAAATGCTAACATGGAGATATGCTAGTAATTTGGGCATGAGTCCCAGAGTGTTTCATATAGCCTGCTCTTTTTTTCTGTTACCTGGCTCCAGAATGCTCTCTTCTGATCTTTGAATCTATAACAAGTTTAACTGCATGTAGGGGAGATGCAGATTTGCTAATACCTATCCTAAGAAATACAGCAAAATACTTATTTTATTGGAGTGGCCACTTGCCCAGTAGTTACAGATCACATCTTTGTATTTCCATCTCATACCTCTGGCTGAACTGTCAGTACTTTCATATGAAATCAGTGTGTTCAGTTCCTTGAAGGATGGGGAGAGCTGCCACTACTAAAGGGTGGTAACCCCTTCCTCCAGCTGCTGTACAAGCTCTGCACTCAGGTGCTGTTCTCTGCTGGATGAAGCATGGCTGGGCCAGCTAGGCATATGTCAAAAGGGAGAGAGCAAATTGGGGTGCATGGAACTGCACAGCAAAATGGTAGAGCCACAGGGAAGGGAAAGTTACATTCCTGTTTTCAACATGAGCTTTTTCTCTTTACGTTTGAATTCTGTATTCCTTCCAGTTGAGAGGTGACCACTTAATTGTATCTAATTGGGGGGGGGTTTGATCTATTCTCTACTGTACATGAGAGATCAGTGTCTTACCTTTGCCATGAACTCTAATGGATTAATCATTTATGTTGTGTGGTTTAATTACTTCAGCACTTATTTACTTTTGACTTCTAATTGACTTTATGAATGCCATTATTTGTATTGCATGATCCTTAAGGAAAAACTGCTACTATTATGATTATTTCAGTAAAAATAACAAAATACCTGTAGAAAACATTGTTCAAATAGAATATTATGTGGGTAAATTTTTTTCTAAGAGACTATAATTTGGAAAATTTAAAGATTTTTATGTGCAGGACAAAACCTTTTGTACTCACAATTTCATCATTTCTCTTATTTGCTAGTTCTCAGTTCTATTAGGTAGATTCTCTATATTGTTTTTGTGTTAGTTGATGAGGATATCAGCTTTCTAGGAATTTGGAGAGACTTCCTGTTTGAAGGAAGCTTCTAGCTGTGTGCATTGAGATAGAAAGCTAAAAACCATGTGAATTCTGAAGATGCAAAACCCATAAAGGTACAGGTGGATGCAGCTCTATAAATTGTTCTCTAAATGTGACATTTTGCTTGATCTTAGCTTTTCTGAGAGTCATCTGGTTGCTTAGGTTTAAGAGACATGACAATTCTTTTGTGTCATTGGATGACTTTGATGCCAAAACATTGCAATGCAGTGTAAAATGCACTCTACATGATTAAAAAAGAGGGGCATATGTCAGGCTCTTATGCTATCCTTACATATTCTTGTCTAAGAATGTTGAGATACAGGTTACTACTTCTCTGTCTAGTTTAACCCTGACCAGTATGAAATGAGGGAACACCTGAAGTTTTTCCTCCCTTTCACTTCATCATGCCTTGTTGGCCATGAGGGAAGCCAAAGTTTGTCCTGTACTTAGCTTTTAATCTGATTGCACACAAAGGTTTGAGTAAGTTCTGTATAGTATCCCCATATCTGCCAGCTAGGCAAGGATACCTGACCTTTTGTAATACTGCTTTTTGTAATACTTGACTGTAGGAGTAACATAAAATAGCGTTTTAATTATTTTGGCTGTAATTTGATTGTCTTTTACATTGGATTTGTCTTCCCTCTGGATGCCTATATATTTTTTAGTGGAATGGTAAAACATTAAGACTCTCTATAGCTAGAATATTCCCTATATATTTTGCAAAACAGTTCACAGTTTCTGGATACATGGCATTCTAGTGATGCAAAGTTTATTATTTTATCTCAAATATATTATTCATCCATCAATAATAAATGATTTATGTATATCTTTTTCCTTCTTTAACTTACTATCATTAGTTGTAAAGTAGAAAGTTTTTTCTTTTACTCAGTTTCTTTCCTGCCAAGAACCATTTTCTCCTTCAGTTTAACACTTACCCAATTTATGCAGTGACCATCTCCTTCCTTGAAGAGCAAGAGTCTTCTGCTTAAAATGTAAGAAATATTTATTGGCACACAGCTTTGTTTCATAAAGAG
The DNA here is from genome assembly GCA_002631895.1 of Agapornis roseicollis. NCBI lineage: Eukaryota > Metazoa > Chordata > Aves > Psittaciformes > Psittacidae > Agapornis > Agapornis roseicollis. Next base: position 36,186 of record NDXB01009544.1, read on the forward strand.
AATGTTTCCTTAAGAGAGTAATTGGTTGTTGTTGTTTTTCCCTGCTTACCAAAGGAGCTTATCGAGTCCTTTTACAGAATCCTTAACATTGTTGGTTTTCTTCCCTGAATATAAATAAATGCTGCAGTCTGGAGGAGAACTGATTCCTAAGTTATCTGTCTCTTTCTTGAAATCCAAAAGAAGTCTCACAAATTGTGAGTTATGACTCTCTTTTCAGTTAAATATAATCTGTATTTGTTGAGTGCTGTAAACAAGATGATCACTGTGCCTGCAAACTATATTGGTTCAAAGGCAGTCAAAGTCTCCTTGGTTCTCTAAAGAATAAGCCAGCTTAGAACAACATTCAATAATGCAGTAGAGTTATAGGTCAAATTTATTGGGTTGTAGAATGAGAAAATATTTTGAAGAATGGTGTGCTAATGATCTGTCAGTATTTGGGACTAAAGTGGGAATCAGGTAGACAAAATTAAGTGGTCATTTGTCTAATTAGAAGTGACCTTTATTAAAGCAGAGCTATTTGAATTAAATGAGTTACTGCTCATCTAGTAATAGCTTTCTTTATATCTGAAAATTTGGTAAATCTCATCTAGAATGCTAATTCTAACCTTCCACCTTTTCCTCTAAGACATCTATTCATTTAATAATGACTTTTTAAATTGATTTTAGATTTAGGACAGAGCTCTCTTTTTGGGGGGTTATCTTTTAATTTCTGCACTGAAATATATGTAAATATTACCTTCAGAGAGAAAGCAGTAGAAGAAGTGGATACTTTAGCTAGAATCAGATCTGTTGCCGTCAAACAGAAGAATAAAGTACTCTGCGCGAGTAGGAAGGTAGCATCAGAAACTTTTCTCTATTTCATGGGGGTTTTAGAAGTAGTGCATTTGGCATCTAGGCTTGCCAAGCTGGTGAAAAGGGCTTTAAACTAAAGTTGCTGGGGAAAGGGGAACCTCAGTCCAGCGCAATCCTACCAATTTGTACCAATGAGAGATTCCTGAGCCTGGAAAAGGATTGCAGGTCAACAGGAGAGCTCCTAAATAGGAGCAGAAATGAATGCCAGCTGCTCCAGCCAGTAAGTTGGCTTCAATGAGGGACCCAGTTTAAATGCCCCTATGCAAACACATGTAGCATGGGGAAAAAATGAGGAATTAGAGATGCATACACACCTGCAGGGCTGTGATCTTTTTGGTGTCACGGATATGTGGTGGGATGGCTCCTATGACTGGAGTGTTTGAACAGAAGGATGCAGGCTTTTCCATAGGAAGCTTCTCTTCTATGAAGAAAAGCTGAGAGGGTTGGATTTGTTCATCCTGAAGAAGGGAAGGCTCTGGGCAGACCTTATAGAAACCTTCCATTACTTAAGAGGGTCTACAAGAAATCTGAATAGGGGCTTTACAAGGGCATGTAGTGACAGGACAAAGGTAATGGCTTTAAACTGACAGAGAGTAGATTTAGTTCAGATATGTGGCATTCTGGTTATTTTTGATCACATGTGAGATATGTGGCTTTCCATAGGATCTCCATGGACAGCTGTTTAGACCCCTGAGAATACTGACTTCAAATACATTAGAGCTTTTTTTGGTAATGTCATGTAGTACACTATAGCCATAACAAGGAAGCTTATGTTTACTGATTCATGTGCAAATTACAGCCATTCAATCTGTCATTCTTCTAACTCTTTGGGTTAATAACATTCCTTGTTTTAATAAAGGTGATTCTGGGTTTGCCTTGAGATGCTGACCACCCAAAGGTCTAATAGATTTAGGCTCAGCTTTGAAGAAACTTGAGGAAGTACAAAGTTACTGTTGTTACTGTGAATGCAGAGTGCAAAGATGCCTTGATAAACCAGTAAGGAAATGAATATACAAGGGTAGAAGGGATTACAGATAGAGATAGAAGGATTAGGCGGTGAACTAGCAGCAAGACTTGCTGTAAAAATGTAGCTTCAGGCTTTTGTTTATTATTTAGAGAAATTCTATTTAAATGCAGATTAGATTTTCTACCTAGAAGTACAACTTATTCTTTGTTTAGAAACTCTACAAAGACGAATACAGAATGTTCTTGTTTTCATTTCTTCATGAACTTTGACAGTCACGTTGCTTATCCTGTTATCTGGATTAGATATGCAAGCTGTGGATATAGGAGTTTTAACAGTTTGTTTAGAGACCTCAGTTTAATTAATCAGTGTAAGATTACCAAATTGCCTTGGGATGAAAAACTGCACCTGAGAAGTTGTAATTGGCTGCTGACTAAACAGAAGGTCCCAGCTCTGCATAGGCTGTTTGGGAGAGAAAGAGGCAGGGCAAAGACAGGGGAAAGAAAGGGAATTAATAAGAAACAAGCAATAAATTAGAAAAATATTGATTTTTTTTTTATGTGAACAGAAGTATTTTCATTCTGCTTAGAACTTAACCTTTTTTGTATTGCTGTACATGCTGTAATCAATCACCTCTTCAAATAACATTTCACCTTCCTTAGAAATCAGAATAAAATTAAAATAATTCTTTATCAATTCTGCTGGGTTTATGTAAACTCGTCTGAAAAGGCTTCACTTTAAATAAAATACCAAATGCTAAAAAACTTTTCTCCTGCATATTGCAGGCTTACTTACCATAACAGTATCAATAAAGTATAGCTAAGGGAAACATCCCAATCACTTCCCATGGGTTTATTTTTATTCCTTTATCCATTCTGCTTGCATTGTCACCAGCATCTCCAGTGATCCTTACTGATCTTCTCAAAATTAGGATAACATGTAAAACAACTTTTGCTAATCTTCTTGGCTCTCTAAACTAAACACACTCCCCTCCCCCCAAAAAAAAAAAAAAAAAAAAAAAAAAATTCCAGACCAAAACTGCCAAAACCATGCCAAATTCAGAACACTGGTCAAGGGTTGGTTTATGTTCGTTTCACATTTGTCTTCTACCCCAGCATAATTTGTGAGTTATTCTCTGTATTCTATGACAGAAGTTCCACACAATGATTGGCACAAACTGTCACTGGGATTTATGTACAGAAACACTTGAACTCAAGTATGTTNCATGCCAAATTCAGAACACTGGTCAAGGGTTGGTTTATGTTCGTTTCACATTTGTCTTCTACCCCAGCATAATTTGTGAGTTATTCTCTGTATTCTATGACAGAAGTTCCACACAATGATTGGCACAAACTGTCACTGGGATTTATGTACAGAAACACTTGAACTCAAGTATGTTTCAGGATCTGAGTTTTTGACCTGATTTTTGAAAAGTAAGAGTAGTTTGAGTACTGTGGATGTAAAAGTTGATTTTTGTTGGGTTTTGTCTAATACATGAGGAAAAGTCCACATTTGTCTGGCTGGGAATCAGGTATGTTCTCTAAGATCTACTTCACTAGCCATTTAGAATGATCAGCAAATTTGTATTGATCATTTAGCATGGAAATAACATGCAAATGCAATGGATTTAATGTGGTGTTATGGTAATGGCATACCATTTAGCAAGGTAATATTTTAGTATTATCAGGTTCATAAAAACTTGTCAGTTCAGAATATAATGAAGATTTTTCAGTGTATTACCTAGCTTTGGTATGAAGAAATAAAAGGCATGCTAAGGCACATGAAAACCAATGAGCTGCTTGGTGACAGCCAGCATGGCTTCACTAAGGGGAAATCCTGCCTGACCAATTTGGTGG